>PVJH01022888.1:0-35835 GCA_004026705.1 Nesogale talazaci
AAATAGGAGGAAACTGGCAGGATTCTGAAACACAAGAGAAGGGGAGAACGGGTTTCCTCACCGGCCTCTCCAGCACAAAGAAGGGTGAAGGGCAGGATAGAAAACATTTCTTATCAACGAGAGAGACCAGAGCTATTGGAGATCCTGAAATGACCAGGGGAAGAAAGACAGGCAGTTCACACAGCCCCACAATGGCAGAATAGATCCTGGAGTTTTGAGTCTGAGACAAGAGCGCGGCATGTGGTCTGGGACACTGGTTGCTGGAGAGACAGACTATTCATACCAGAAAGGAGGAGGGACATGACAGAGGACCAGTCAAGAGCAGAAAACCCACCAGAAAGACAGCCTTTGGGAAGCCTACCATTCGAATAGAAGGTCCAGCATTCTATTTTGCAGGGCAAAATGAGCCAATGACCCTTTGGATTTACTTTCCAAACTACCACCTTTCAGAAACCTTATTATTTCTGTTTAAACATTTTCTTTGATTCTTGTCTGAACTTTGTCCCTCACCTCAAATTGCTCTGGTGAGTGGAACAAGAGGAGAGGAGTGGAGAGCCTGGGAGCGTCCTCCAGGTCAGATCTATTGAAATGGAATCTCCATAGCTCGATCCAGAATAATACGATAGTCAAAGACCCTCTTTTGATCCATCTTTCACATACAGAGTAAGGAAACAGTAAAAAAAAATGGCCACATCAAGTCACTATGATTTTAAAATTATTCTAGCTACTGCACCAACCTAAGAGAGAAGCTATACCAACAGGCAGTTCTCACTAACATCCTCATCCTTATGATCATAAACACTCATGATTATGCATGCTCTGAAAACAGTAATAAATAATCAATGGATGGTGTACAATTGAAGACATTGTGTTGGATTTTATATAGGTCATTATACTTTCATGCCTTGATCAAGTTTCCATAATTTTCTAAGAAGAAAATTATGTTACCTTAAAAAATGTCTCTGGTGTGTGTGTGTGTGTGTGTGTGTGTGTGTTTCAGGAAGAAGAAATCCTGAAAGCAAAATGCCTACTTTGTGTTTTCTACTAACTTAGAGCTTCCCCTGAACTCATTAGAGTTTCCAAAGCTGCTTAAATTTTACTCTGATTGATTTGGGCAGAGAGCCCAGAAAGCACATCATTTTTTAAGTTCTAAGCCAAAAAAAATCTACCCATGTGCACATAATTACTGCATGTGTACTACTATTACTATCTTTCTTGGCAGCAGACAAATGAAACGCTTTCATTTGCTGAAAATTATAACTCTTTGAATCAGCCAAAATTTCATCCTGGGCAGGAAACTCTGTATTTGCTGTATTTGTGTTTTCAAAGATTCTGCTGGCCCAATTATCTGGAATTATTAACAGACTTTCCAGTAAACCTGAACAGAAAAAAAAAAAACCCTGCAAAACTCAAGTTCAAATCCCTATCCATGTCTCTTTGGGCCCCCTTTACCTGCCCACGGCCTCTGGTAGAACTGCTTCTCCTGCTCAAGTTGGCTTTGCCCAGGGCTTGAAAAGGCTCTTCTCATTCCCCAGAGGGGGCAGCAATTCATCTCCTGACATGGCAGAATCTCACAAAAGGAGATTTCCGGCACAGGGAGGGAGGACTGGGTGGTGGCCAGGGGTGTATGAGGTGCTGCAAGGCATTGGGCAGAGGGGAAAGAAGCAACAAGGTTAACCAGAAAAGTTGGTCCCTTCTGTTGACAATTCTTAGGAAAGAAGGCCGAGTTTGAGGCACGGCAATGAGAGGATTTTACCTGAGGGGGCAGCGGTGGGTGGCAGAACTGGCTCCTGGGAGCTAGTGCTGGTATTGCTGGAGGAAAGGAACAAATGGTTAAAGATGAAAACCTTTAAGAATTTTCTCCCTAGGGGAAAGGAAGACCCGAACCCTTACCTCGGAAGGAGTTTTGGAGGAGTTTGATCTTGATCTTTCAAGCTCAGTATGTAAAGGGACACTATTGTCAAAGCACTGTGGAAAGAAAGAAAAACAGTATGTGTCAGACTTGACATGACATGTCTCTTACATGCAACTGGCAGAGGATGCAATCAAACGGCCCCCATCCCCACCCTCACCAGATGGGAGGGAGAAGTCATGGCTGGCAGAGCACCCTGGGAAGCAGCACCGAGATGCAGGCCTTCTGCCCCAGCTTCCTGGAATGCAGAGGGCCCTGGGGGACTCCAGTTAATGGAGTCTTCCACAGAACAGCCCCTCAGCCTTGGCAAGCTGTCTCAGAAGTGTCTGTCATTAGTGGAAGATTCCAGGGGGAAGTGCGTGGCTAGCTGGAGGCAGTCCTCTGCTCTTGCAGGAAAAAGTCAGGGCAGAGTTCACAGCCCACTGAGGGGGCTTGTCTGCAGTCACCTTGGGAGATGAAAAGGGCTCGCCCTTTGGAGGTTTCTGGCCTCTTCCTACTGCTCATCTTTTCAGAGTTATATTTGCTACAAATTGGGCAGCAGGAAGCAAAGAAACGCAATAATGTATGCATTCCCACACTCCAGGACCCCCAATAATAAATACTATCCTCCTCCCCCCCTCTTCTGAAGTATCAGAAGATAGCTATCCAAATGGAGGCTCTCCTTCAAGGTGTTCCGCTTTGGAAAGCTACTCCCGATGGTGGTCACTGGCTCAAGGACTTCCTGTTCCCCTGGGATGGAGGTCCTTGAGAATGTGCTCACAAGTCACAGAAGGGAGTCTGATGGCACTGCAGTCACTCTGGGTGCTGGGCTTGAGTGAGAGAGCTTTCTCTAACAGACTGACCAGCCTGATGTTGCATCTGCTTCCTCAAGATTTAGTTCCCCATCAAAGGCGGGGGAGGTTGATCATTGCTTTATATCTGGGCAGTGAGATCAACACTTTTGGTAGCTGCCAGTCTGTGTATTTGTGTTTGTTTGTGTTTTGGGGGGGGGGGCATCACTGCCCTCTGGTGGTCGTGGGAGCTACCCAGCCTTGCTCCTGGAGAGCTGCTGCTGGATTTGACCCACCAAGCCTGTGGGCCGCAGTTCCGCACTCAACCACTGTGCCACTGGGGCTCAGCCATTTGTGTTTTTAAAGATTCTGCCACCTCAACTAGTAGAGCTGAACTGATCACCCAGAGACATTAGTACACACACACACACACACACACACACACACACACACACACAGAGGGTTGCATGTGTGAATTCCTTTCATAATCTCCAAAGTGTCAACCTGTTACCACCCAACACTGCCACCCGGCTGGGAGAAGTTGTGTTGAAAACCACAGGTGCCACCAGAGAGAATGTGTCCGGTTATCCAGATAAGTGCTCACTGTGGCTCCATCTCTCTTACTTCTCTTCCTTTCCTTTTCATTAAAAAACATTTCATTGGGGGCTTGTACAGCTTCATCACAATCTATACATCCATCCATTATGTCAAGCACACGTGTACATTTGTTGCCATCATCATTCTCAGAACATTTGCTTTCTACTTGTGCCCTTGGTATCCACTCATTTCCCCCCTCCCTTCCCTACTCTTCCTCCCTCATGAGCCCTTGATAATTTATAAATTATTAGTATGATTTCATGTCTTTTCAGATCTTCTTACTATCCATCCTACCCCCGTAATAATCCTAAAGTAATTTTTTCTGATTTGTCCCTGTTATTCAGCTTAATATGTGGGAAGACTGAAAAGTCCATGATAATTTTCCATTAAAAGAAATAGAATTTTTCCACAAACTTTTTGAAGACCCCCTCATATAACTCAGGGAACTTGCGGGACCAGGGAACAAAACAGATATCTGCTCTCTTCATTGAGGGAAATTCTCTTGTTTTTTACCCTTTTAGGGTAAAAATAGATAACAAACAGAACACTACCATTTATGGTATGAGACAGCTAATAATTTTAGAATTTTTAAGAGCAGGTAAACTCATTCTCAAGTTGTATCTAGGGCTGAGCCTCAGTGGCATAAGTGGTTGAGTGTGGGACTGGGGGCCACGGGCTTGGCGGTTCAAATCCAGCGGCGGCTCTCAGGAGCGGCACTGGGTAGCTCCCACGACCACCAGAGGTAGTGATGCCCCCCCCCCAAAAAAAAGAGAGTTGTATCTATCCCTCAGAACAGCGGTTTCCCCTTAGCTTTCCTGGAGCTCGGAGTCTCTATAGAATGTCAAGTGTGCCTGTTACAGGTTGGTATTTGTACTCTCCCGAGCTGGTCATCCCAGCAGGCAAGGACAAGCCCTGGCAGAGTGAGAAAATAGCAAGGCTTCTATGAGCATTCTGCGGAGTGGTGTGAAATACTTGGATGAACTCCTCACAGAGAGCAGTAGCAAGTTCACAGTGAAAATGCTCAGAGGAGAGAGGAGGACGGACAAACTTTCACACGCTCCTACAGCCAGGCAGCTGCTTTAGCTCGTGGGACCAGGAACACCTTGCAAAGGAGGTTGCTCTACTCCAGAAAATGGCTGTTTCTGCTGAAGCCAAGCCCAGAAGCCAGTCTCTTTTCATTGCAGCCAAGCCTTTGGGGGAGACGTGTGTGTGTGTGTGTGTGTGTGTGTGTGTGTGTGTGTGAAGTCCTGTGGGTAGAGTGGTTACATGTTGGGCTGCAATCCTTGTGCTCAGTGTTCAAACCACAGGCAGCTCTGAGGGAGAAAGACTGGGTTTGCTACTCCTGTAAACAGGTATGATCTCAGAAAGCCACCAGGGGGCCACACTGAATCAGCATGGCCTCAATGGCAATGAGTGAGGTGTGTGTGTGTGTGTGTGTGTGTGTGTGTGTAGATAGATAGATAGATAGATAGATAGATAGATAGATAGATAGATAGATAGATGATAGATAGATCACTGCCTTTGAGTTGATACCAACTCACAGTGACACTATAGGACAGAAGAGAAATCCCCCTGTGAGTTCCCAAGGCTGTCCATTTTTATGGGGGTATAAAGCAGTCGCTGGTTTCCAATACCACCAGGACTCAGGAGAGAGGGGAGCAAATATCCCTGTCACTGTGTGAAAAATCAGACTCAAAACCAGAAAGGAATATTCAACAGCCTTGTGAGAGGCCCAGGGAGCACGGGTGGACCAGGGCTCCACGGTCTTGGAGAGGCTGATGCAATGGAAGCCTGGAGAGCAAAGGCCAGAGGAATATCACCTCCACTCCTGCCCTCCAGGGAGCACTTATGCCCACATAGCAAATACCACCTTTGTTTTAGTTACTTTGTCATTTTGACTCCAGTTTTATCTTATTATTCAAAGATTTTCACTGAAAAATCCCAAAGAATCCTAATACTAGGGTGAAATAGATTGTCTACTTACTTCATGGAGATAAAGAGATCAAAGGAAGAAAATTATTTGCAAGATTAAGCAAGACACACGCGCACAGACCCATGCACACAAGGGCTAAAAAGATAGAAGTTGATTTTTAAAAATGCCTCTGCGTTTTAGGAGGCGCCCTTCATTCCACAGGGAAGTGCAGAAAGCATGTGTCTGTTTGTTCAGACGGAGTGCCGGCAAAGGGCTCTCTCATCGCTCAGCTACATAGAAGGTGGGTCTTTAGTTTAAAAGGCTTCTTCTCTTCAAAGTGAACAGAAGGTCAGCCCCCCCATTCATATGTGAAGAACGAAAGGAAAGGGGGGGAAAAGAGCTTGACACCAGGTAATATCGACGTTTTTCTTACCAAAATGCCATCACAGCAATTAGAGTTATGACCAAGGTCTGGAAAACCCAGTTAGGACACGACTGCCTTTTTCCTGAAAAATAAACCTATAAAAAGTTTCAGTAATGAGCAGTGATAAATCAGAGACACTAACGGAGGGAAGGAAGGAAACTCAGAGAGCTGCTCCCCACAAAGCCCCCTTCTGCTCCTCTGAGATGAGGGGTCTGCTTTCCTCAAAGCACATCCGCCGCGGCCACCACCACCACCCCACCCCGCTTCTCTGAAAACAACTCCCAGTCCATCTCGCGCCACTTCCTTTCCTTGCCTTTGATGGCCTCTCTTTTTTCCACACTCTTGCAGGACAAGATTGGCTCTACCATTTCTTTGGCATTTGTTCCGGCAAGGTTGATGCACTTACCCCCTACCGGACCCACAAACCCAGAGCCTCCTCATGGCTTGTAAGTGGATATTTTTAAAACCCAAAGTTCTGCAAGACATGAAGAAATAAGTTCCAATGGAAGAAATTCCTGTATTGCAGCAAACCCTGGGAAGATATTTATGGCACGAGATCTTACTAAGCCCTCATTAAATTATATGCATCGATATTAAGTCAACCGCCTATGTATAAGGACAGCTCAGGGCCTGTGTCTTATTTATTTTCTTACCCAGTCAACACACTTATTGATCACTACTGTGGACAACATTGTAAGGAATATAAAAATACATAAATTACAGTCTGTAGCAAGTAAAGGTGGCCAACCACTAAGATGAGTAGAAATTGGCATGGATGTGGGTGGAGTATGGACCCAGCCGATAGGATAGATGGGAAATTGGTCGGGATCCCAGCTGAAGAGCTGGGCAGAGGTTTCCTGGCCACTTACATCAGGTGACCCATGAAGGCTGCTCACAGGCTTCACTCATGGTGGGTCATCCTCAACTAGAAATGTCCTTTCTAATGCATTAGGGAGAGTTACGTATGCTTCCCCGTATACGTACATGGTAAAACTAAGCCCTGGGGCAGAAGGGTTTTAGAGGAGGATGATAGTTTTTTTTAAAATAGCTTTAAATGGATCATGGGTTAAATTTCTTGACCAAAGAAATGGTTCACCAATGAAATGTGGGGGGAAATTAGCCACATTCTTGATCAGCACACAGATCCATGAAACTGCTATAATGAAGTATAACTAAAAGCCACTCTATACTAAGAAGTGAATGGCTTTACCATTCCTACATCGCCTACATCTCCTACAATTCCTACTGGAATTGTTCTGAAGAAGCCCCAATAGTATGCGCCCAGGAAATGGACTCAATAAAATATATTACATTGTCTGGAATTACATGATAGTGTCTAGGAGAAGCATTTCTTCCTTCAACCTACTCCCCTCCCCCAGAAGCTGGCAGATTATTTAAAATCTCCATGCTTTTGCTCAAAATGTCTTTGATCCAGGATAGAGAAATGGTCTGCTAAGATCCAGAATCAAATAGGGATCTGGTTCAAAACAAGCCATCTAAACATTATCAATCATCATTCTTCTCATCTATAAAATAGAAATAACAAAACCATTTAAATCCACTCAACCAGGAGATACTCCTGGAGGCCAACAAACAGACCTTAAACTATTTGTAGGATTTTATATTATTATTATTGTATTCTTGCATGTACGTCTACATGTTGGCTATTGGGGTTTTTTTGTTGATGTTTTCATTTCTTTGTTTGCTTCATTATATGATGCCCTTTTTTTGAATGTTATTTTCTCTATAGGTCTATCTGGATGGTGTGGGATTGATGGGCGGTCTAGGGGTGGGGACGATGGGACTGATGGTACCAGGGTAGATGTAGGGGGGGGGGGTGCTGTTTCCTGATCCAGGGATGGAGGGAGTAGCATGTGGTTCAGGATCGGTGGTGGGATAGGTGTGGAAGGTCCGATAGGGGCTGATTAAGACTAATGTATAGAGAGACAATATTGAAACCCAAATGGAGGTTGAGTGTGATAATGGGATGGGAGGAGGTATAGGGAAATAGAGAAAAGAACTGGGGAGTAAGGGACATTTATAGAGGTTAAATACAGGCATATACATAGGTACATATAATCATATGATGAAGGGGAAATAGATCAATATGCATATACTTATGGGCTTAGAATTAAGACACCAGATGGTCATTGGACCTCAATCAGGTACTTCCTCAGTGCAGGAACATTTTGTTCTATTAAATTGGCATTCCATGATGTGCAGCTCCCTGACACAATCACAGAAAACAAATGTGTGCATAAGCAAATGTGGTGAAGAAAGCTGATGGTGCCCGGCTATCAAAACATGTACGTCTGGGGTCTTAAAGGCTTGAAAGTAAACAAACAACCATCCAGCTCAGAAGCAACAAAGCCCACATGGAAGAAGTACACCAGCTTATGGGACCAAGAGATACCAAAGGGATCAATTATCAGGTCTCAAGAACTAATAATCATAACATTATATGCTCACTTTCCTGATATGTTCACTGACAACAAATATGTGCATAAGTAAATGTGGTAAAGAAAGCTGATGGTGCCTGGCTATCAAAAGACATGAAGGTGATTAAGTGGCCATCTAGCTAAGAAGCAAGCCCACATGGAAGAAGCATAACAGTATGTATGACCACGAGGTGTCAAAGGGATCCGGTATCAGGCATCAAAGACCTAAAGAATACAACATTATAAGTGAGGGGAAGTTCAGATTGGGGACCCAAAGCCCATCGGTAAGTGAAGAGACATCCTTTTACAGAGGGGTTGTAGCGAGGAGATGAGCCAGTCTAGGTGCAATGTAGTAGCAATGAAATGTTCTCAAATGCTCCCTCCCACTGACTATCATTATCCCAATTCTGCCAGAGAGATTTGGCTAGACCAGGGGATGCACATTGGAGTTGAAAACGTGGAAATTTAGGATAATCTCTTGAGACTAGTGGGGAGTGGTGACACTGGGAGGGTGGAGGGATGGTGGAGTAGAAAGGGGAAACAAATTTCTCAGAGCTACATGTGACCTCCTCTCTGGGGTGTGGACAACGGGGTGAAGGGATGAGTGAAAAGTGGCACATTATACAGTGTAAGATATGAAGAGGTAATAACAATGTGTAAATTATTGGAAGTTCATGGGGAGGAGAAGGGAGAAGGGGAAATTTGGGGAGTTGGAATTAAAAAAAATAAAGAACTAGAGGAAAAAGGGGAAGAGGAGCTTATGCTGGAGGGGTTCAAGTAGATAATGTAGATGAATGTGACAATATGTGTACAAGTATGTTTAATACAAATGATGTATTAAATGTTGTAAGAGCCCCCAATAATATCTATATTTTAAAAAAAAGAATAAGAAATAACAAAACATTATCTGCCAACTGTTCAGAATCATTGGATGTATCCAACTGAGGGCGTAATGGTTCTCAAATTCAGAAGTAAGTGAAAATTAGTATGAGGTAATTCTGTCATATTTGGGGGGGCATCATTGCCCTCTGGTGGTCGTGGGAGCTACCCAGCCTTGCTCCTGGAGAGCCGCTGCTGGATTTGAACTGCCAGGCCCGTGGACCACAGTCCCACACTCCACCACGATGCCACCAGAGCTCAGCCCAATTCTGTTATATTAAAAACTGATATGCCTTGAAAATTTCAAAAAATAACAGGTCTATTTGGGCTGCAATGAGATCTGAGAACCTGCAAGTAGCTGGATAATAAAAAGTATTTTTCAATATACATTTATTCTCCCATTCCACATTCTCCACACCTTCAGTAAACTCTTACTTGAAATGTGGGGGCTTTACTCTCTTACCCCAATACCTACAGTTAGCAGGAATCACTTACCTATCTCTTAGAGGTACAGAGAGGGAGAGAAGAAAAGAGGAATCCTATGAATTGGATGAGAGCCAGTTCAGGAGGCCTCAATATGCCTTTAAAACAAGAATTATGGCGGCCAGTGTGGGGTATTACGTGGAAGTCAGGCAAGGACAAGCCATTCTCCTCCTCTGGTAAAGAATACTAACTGTCCACAGCGTGACCTCTTACACAACAGCTCTTTCCATTCAGCCAATCTTGGAAGTCCTGGCCTCTTGCTCAACATTTCTCCCAACCCAGCCAGTCTTGGAGGCTCCTAAGAACAGAGGACAGCAAGGGGACTGGTCATGGCATATCCATATAGCAACCTCCAGGAAATTCCTGAGACTCCCTGAGAAGAACAGCACAAAGGAAGGAAAACACCTCCATTCCTTATACCTTATCAAGCTTTCTAGAAGATTCTGGTATGTACTGCTTTATAAAACCCCCTGAGATAATGGGCTTGAAAGCATTGATAATATTCAGTGCTGGAGGGGCCCTGGTGAAACAGTAGCAAAGGGCTCATCTGCTGCCTTGGGTCCCTCAGTCCCAGGGAGAAAGATGTGATGGGCTGCTCCTGTAAAGATGTATTGCTGGGCTGAGCCCCGGTGGCGTAGTGGTTATGCATGGGACTGCGGCCCACTGGGATGGAGGTTCAATTCCAGCAGTGGCTCCACAGGAGCAAAGGCTGGACCTCCTACTTCCACCACCAGAGGGCATTGATGCCCCCCATTCCCCCAAAAAAGATGTATTGCCTTTGGAAAGAGAGGCAGTTCTATTCTGTCCCTTAGAATTGACTTGATGACAATGAGCTTGGTTTCTTAGTTTTGTAAACAGCATGTATAAACCATGCACTCTTTTTTTGTTTTTGTTTTGGGGGCATCACTGCCCTCTGGTGGTGGGAGTAGGAGGACGAGTCTTGCTGCTGGATTTGAATCTCCAACCTAGTGGGCCGCAGTCCCGCGCACAAGCACTACGCCACCGGGGCTCAGCCCCAAGCCATGCACTCTTTGGAATGCTTAATATATGCTGATATTATAGCTTGATAGTATAGAACTACAGTATAGTATAGCTTGATAGTATAGTGGGTAAACTTTTGAATCAGAAGAGCCAATCCTGTCCCTCACAACAATTTAAAAATTATTCAGGAGCCATAAATATATTTTTACAATCAAATGAAATCATCATAATCATCTAATTATAGCCTTTATAGTATTCTTTAGAATGTTTCCATTTTACTTCAGAGCCACATGTATGTACCAAAATTGCTGCATATGACTCTTGAGCCACAGCTTGCCACCCCTGATCTAGAAGAATCAGGGTCATTGCCTATATTTCCAGCCTTATCCTCCACTATCCACCCTACCCTACTCCCACTCAAACCTCCAGGGAAGTCAGTCTAGTTTCCAGGTCTGTGCTATGTCATTCCATCTGAAACCCTCCTAAAACTCCTCTGTGTCCTTAATGCTCCTGCAGCAGGCTGAGCCTCTGCAGCTTTAATCACATCTAGTTCCACACAACTGTTATCCCCTCTGCTCTATGCTGGCTACCTTGTAATTCCTTGGGGAAAGGGACACATCATATCATCTTAGTCTGGCCCCTACAGGTCTAGCTAGGACAGTGACTACAAGGGGTCTTTTAAGTTGAACAGATATTAACATCTAAATAAATCCCCAATTCTGTGTTCACACCCTAGTCTCCTTCCTGCTCAAGACACTGAACCACTTAGTGTTTTTAATTTAATTTAGGAGCCTCCAGCAATATTGTCAGCCTATGCTTCCACACATGATCTTGTTTTACAAATATTCCTTCAGTAGTATGTTAGCTTGGGTAGACTAGAGAAACAAGATCCTGGATCTGGATAGATGCTCTCAGAGGCCTAATCTCATATTTTGTATTAATAGAACAGTTTAGATAAGGATTAAGATAAGTTAAATAAGGATTGGACTTGACTGTTTAAATAATTGAGTTTAATATCTGATTCTACTTTGTTTACACTGACCACATCTGCTTATTATTTACATAATGATTGATAGATGTTTATTTGAAAGTATCAAAATAAAAAGCTTGTAAATCTGGAAAGTGTAATGGGAAGAAGGAGGTGGGGAGAAGGGTGTGGTGAGTGGATGGCGGCATGGATAGGGGAACAACTAGGGAATCAAAACCAACATCTAGGAGAGGGTAGAGATCCTGTGAGTATTAGAGCAACACCAAGCTAGTGGAAAGGAAGCACTAAGGGGTGGAAGAAGAGGGAAAGTGATGGTGGGGCAGGAGGAGGCCAAAGGAAACAGAGATAAGTTCTAGGAAGCAAAGGCATAAATAGGATGATTAACAGAGGTGTCCACTTATGCAAATATATCAACCCATAACAATAGAGATATTGGTCTATGTACATATATTTATAAGACAGAAGGGTCTTGAGCTTCAGTTCATACTTTCCCTTAATACAAGAACACTCGGTTGTAACAAATTGGCATTCTATGATACTCACCACCATCACCCCTTCATGATCGCTGAAGGCAAAATGGGTGTATAAGCCGATGCGGTGAAGAGAGAAGATGGGGCCTGGCTATTAAAAGATATAGTTTCTCGGGTCTTAAAGCCTTGAAGTTAAATAAGCAGCCATCCAACATTGAAGCAACCAGTCTACATGGAAGAAGTACACCAGCCAGTGAGATCGTGAGGTGCCATGGAGGCCGGGCAATGGGCATCAGAAGATTCACAACAAACAGTAAACAAACAAAAATGCATTGGTGAGAATAGAGGGGGGCTAGAGTGGAGACCGGAAACATATCTGTGGACATTGGAACATTCTCCCCACAGAGGGGTCGCGGGGAAAGATGAGTCAATCAGGGTGCAGTAGAACACTTAATGGATCACACAATATACCTCTAATCCCTTGAGGCCTCGTCACTCCCCACTATCATGACCCCAGTGCCTCTTCCCACTCTGGACTGGATGGGAGCATGTACATAGGTATAGGCAAGAGATAAAACTCACAACATATGGAACTCAGGAACAGGAATGGGAATAGAGATATCAAAAGTATAGAGGAAGTTGGGGAGAAATGGGGAGGGCGGGCACCGGTAGCAGTGAATGGCACATAACCACACACCCATCTTGGGGGAAGAACAGCAGAAGCCAGAGAGGAAGGGAGACAGTGGGCAGTGTGAGATTTGAAAATAATTAACTATCTATAATCTATCAAGGGCCCATGAGGGTTGGGGAGGAAAAATGAGCTGATCCCAAGGGCTCACTGAAAAGTAAATGTCTAGAAAAAGAAAAATGGAATACATGTACTAATATGTGGGATACGATTGATGTCTGGATTGTAACAAGCGTTGTAAGAGTCCCCAATAAAGTGAGCTAAAATATAAACAAACAAAAACTCAATCTTTAAATGGGTTTAAGACATGTCTGTAAAGAAGGGTCTGAAAAGATAAGCCCCACCCAGTGCTTTGGAGTACTCTGGATGTTTGTATTCAAAGAGTCTTTTGTGACATGCCCTTCTCCTGAGGATTGTGAGATCTCCTGTATTTCTTCCTTGGAGACAGGAGACACACTATCTCTCTGTTCACTCCCTATGAAACATCCCTGTGCAGAAAACAGGGATGAGGAGAGAGGCTGATGGAGCCAGACCTCTGGATTTGAAGGAACCATGTGGAGACTCCTGTCAATGCTGAGATATCACTAGATCCACAAGACTTCCCACCTCCTGGCCTGTGATCTCCCTACACTGGGCATCTTTGCATGTGTTGCATGAGTCTGAAGAGGACTTTATAGATTGGTATCAGACGTATGGGCTAATATTGGACTTGATTTGGACTGGGCTGGGATGTTTTCTCAATATCCAATTACTCTTGTATATAAAGTTCTTTCTTATACACATGTGAGTGTCTATGAATTTGTTTCCCTAGTCTATCCAAACTAACATAATTAGCTACTCTCAGAATGTATAATGAGGAAGACAGGCCTGTTATTTGCTCTCATGCTCTAGTTAGGATGGTCAATCACTGCAAAACAGGATCTTGGAGGTGGATTAAGAGAGTATAAGCCCAGGCTGCTATTAATGTAGACACAATGCCCTTCATCTCATTGGAGACTTCTTAGTGCAAAGAGCACCTTCACTCTACCACATTTTTAATCTGTGTTTGCTGAGCATTGAGCTAGAAGCACTAGCTTGCTATATCCTGTCAAGAATCTTTGTAAGGTAGATATCATGATCTCCATTTTCTTGTTCAAATTAAGTATCTTGCGTAGGTATATTTGTGTTTGTTGGCATGATGAGAAGCTTTTCAGAGGTTCTTCGGTGGTTTTCAATACAGAAAGATTTCAAACTCTTTTTGACTCAGAGCAAGACAGCAAAGTGGCTCATCTCTCAGTCCTAGCCTGAAAAGTCTGTGTTAAGGCCTAGCAACACTCTAGGACAGAGCGAAACAAATCAACCCAGACCTGGTGGGTTCAAATCGCAGAGCTTGTAGTTAGCAGCCCAATGCTTAACACACTAAGCCCACCAGGGTCAGCCTCTAAAAGAGGACTAATTAAGATTATTATTTTCTTCACATGAGAAGGCCTCCTGAGCAGAATGCTGGGAGGCCAGAGGGAGCAAGCACATTCCACAGCCATCCGCCTAAAGTAGCTAAAGTAGGCAAGTCGTTAGCTTCATTGCAACCCCTGTCTGTGTCCATTGCCTGACACTTCCCTGTCACGGGGACAGGTCTCCTGAAAGTGAACAAAGGATGAGCCGTCACATCTGCACTGCACTGCACTCCACCGCAACTAAGGGCTTTGCCAAGGATTCTTCAGTTAAGCCGCAGCTCAGGCTATCTTTATTTGCTAATGAGACCTTCACATTTTAACCTTTGCAATCAAGAGAAGACCGATGCTCCATCTGCATAAGCAATATCGATAGTAAAGAGATTGGAGGATTAGCTGTAGACCTTCTGAAACCAAAGATAAGGCTCACTGGCTAGCATACAGACCTCGCAGCGCAGGGCCAGAGGCATGGAAAGACTGGTGAATTTCAATAAGCAATAACTGAAAATGTGTCTGAAATGACTCTTAGAGGCCCGTGTATGTAAAGTAGAGCTATGTAAACTCCAGAGGGTTTTCAGCAGATTGTGCAGAGTGGATAACCAGGCCTTTCTTCCTAGTTGTTGAGGGGAAGAACTTTCAAACCTACCACCTTTCATCTTCAACCACCCAAACTCAAAAACCCATGGACTCAATCCATTCCCACTCACAGCAACAAGCTTTCAGAGCTGTCAACCTTGACAGGAGCCAATGGCCTCAGCTTGCTCCCTGAGTGACTTATTTTAAACTATCAACCTTGAGTTTGACAACCTGTCCAACAGCACCACCAGGAAATATGAACTGTTAAAAAGCTAGTATTTAAACAGTTAAAGTGGTTAGGATGTAAAATGCGTCAGCTACCAACAAATGAATGGGAAAATAATTCTTGACCAATTTCTCTAAAGATGTGTGTGTGTGTGTGGGTGGGTGTGTGTCTGTGGGTAGAAAATAGCATCTGTGTTTATTATAGATTTGAATTGATTTACCTTGTTGGATTTTGGAGAAATGGCCCTTCTTGGAGAAGACGCACTACCAGCTCTGCTAAATTTGCTTTTTGAAAAGAGAGAGAAATTTGATTACAATCCCAGTGCGTCTTCAGGCATTATCTGACAATGGTCCAGGCTGGCAGGATGAAATTCTTCTGCATTATAGAGGTGTCGCTTAAGAAGAGGAAAACTCAAGGCAATTGACAGTTCTTTTGTGGGAAAGTACTCTAGCAAGCACAAATGAGTGCATTAAATATTACATTTCATCATTTCTCAAGATGAAACCCCAGGACATGTGATTTACTTCTTAAGTAATCATTTTTAAAATAATATTGTTGGGATTTTCCCCCCTGAAAACTAAACATGACTTTCTAAATTTAGAAATGTCCACCTATCCTTGCTAAAAGGATAGATTTTACTAAAATCTAGCACTTTCTATAATGATTGCTATTAAACAGAGTACTTGTGTTTCATTGTACGAAGATGGCTTAAAGGGGGTGAGGAATTATGCTAAAAACTCACTGCTATTAATTCATTTCTGATTCATAGAAATCCTACAGGGTTTCTAAGACTGTAAATTTTTACAGAAGTTGAAAACCTCATTTTTCTCCTGTGGACTGGCTGGTGGTTTCAAACTCATAACCCACTATGCCCCCAGAGCTCATTTTAAAAAAGCTGGTTTCTAAAAAAGAAAGTCAAGAAAAGGTATCACGTGAAACAACTGTGGGACAAACCATTTTAAAGTGAGAACGAGAGCTTCATTATCAGAAAGTAATGGGTGTTGCTTAATCAACAATATCACTTAGGTTGATCTAGCTGTGAAAACATGCCCTTCTCTCCTTGACTCAAAATGTTCTGACAATTCTGAGTGTACCTCATGGAACTTGCTTCGCTGACTGAGGACTTCATAGTGCTGAGTCGTTTGAGTCTGGCCAGCTTGCTGTTCCATATTTCTAATTCTTCTATCCTCTCTTCAAGGTTGTGAGTTAGTCTGCAGAGCTGCTTCACGGCCCCAACATTTTCCATAAAGATCTGATCCTAAAAGGGAAAAGAATGCAGACCCTATAATTTACAGTTGGAGACCACCAGCGAACTGTCCACAGCCCATTCAAAACAGTTGGATGACACCGTTGGAAATGCTTATACACCTGCAATCTCCAAGTTCACTTAAGATAAATCTTTGGAACTTACAGAGAGCTTGCTAAGCTGCTGGCTGTGTTGTAAAACTGCTTCTGTTCAATTTGCAATAAAATGAAAATATGTCCTTGTAACTCAAGACCGAAAATGGAGTTGAAGGACACCGTCAAGCTTGGAATCTGAAGATTTATTTTCGTGACTATTATGCTATATTTAAAACTCATAAAAGGAAACTCAGAGCAGGCTGTGGGATGTTGATTTGTGAGTTTGCCCCTAAATCCCTGGAAGCACTGCCTGCAGCAAAGCCCAGCAGACTGCTCTGGTGAGGAGCTGGTGCTGAGGCCAGACAGGAATCAGGACATCGCCACCCCCCCCCCCCACCGCGGGGTTCCCACACCAAGTAGATCAGACACGCTCAGTGAAACACAAGGAGCCCTCTGGGCTTCCATTTTTTCATCTGCAAACAGAAGGATAGCTTCAGAGAGGCTCAGGTCTGCTTGCACATCCGGCTTCCTGTGGTGTGTAATTTCTCGTTGAGTCTAATTTCCCTCAAATATGGAACAATTTCATTTCCCCAGGTCAGAATGAGCAAGAAAAGGTTGTCCAAGCAGAGCTGCCGAGGTCTGCACATTGTGACCCTGCTCACACAGATTAATGATAATAAGAATATCTCTCTTTTTTTGGCATCACTGCCCTCTGGTGGTCATGGGAGCTACCCAGCCTTGCTCCTGGAGAGCCGCTGATGGATTTAAACCGCCAAGCCCGTGGGCCGCAGTCCCACATTCAACCACTACGTCACTGGGGCTCAGCCCATGAATCTCTCTTTCTCTTACAGAAAGTACTCAGCTGCTCCCATCCCAAGTATCCACCATCTCTCCACCCTTCCCCCTCTCAGTGTTCAATGTCTTCAAATCTCCGGCAGTCCCAGGTTCCCACGTTGTAACGGTTAGATGCTATCAAGTTCAGACTCAGAGGGACCCCATGGAGCAATTGAACTGTCCCGTACAGTTTTCTAGACTGCGTCTCTTTAAAGGAGACACGGTAATCCTAGGAGGTAGGCGTTGGACCCACCAGTTGCTCCATGGGAGAAAGAGGAGGCTGTTTGCTCCTGCAAAGCTTCACTCTCGACAGCCTGCACAGGGACACTGTGAGTGAGTGTCACCTTGGTGCCAGTGGGTGTGGAGTTGAGTATCTGTAGGAGAGGGTTCCCAGGTTTCTCTCTCCCAGAGCCACTGTGTGGGCTCGAACTGCCAACGTTGGTTCACAGCTGAGCATTTAACTATTGTGCCAGTAGGGCTTTTTCTGAGCCTTCTGCTGACCTACTATTGTAAAGGGGTAGGCTCAAAGTCGGAAGAGAAACACTGGTCGGTGGGTGGTTGGGGAGGAGGGAGAAGTTGTTCAAATTTAAGACAGTGTGTCTTACCATGTTAGTCAAGCAAGCCACACTTTTCTTTTTTTCTTAATCATTTTATTGGGGGCTCTACAACACTAATCACAATATACAACACTAATCACAATATATACATATATAATTTGTGACAGTATTTACAGCTTTTGGGGGGGATACTTATACAACTTTTATCATAACGTGTCAAGTACATTTGTACATTTGTTGCCATTATCATTCTCAAAACATGTGCTTCTACTCAAGTCCTTTGTATTAGCGCCTCATTTCCCCTCTCCCTCCCCGCTGCCTCTTCCTCATGAACACTTGATAATTCAAGGTTTTCCACATAGATGCACTCAGAAAGGAATCAAAAACTGAAAACTACAGCTTAATCTATACAATTTAAAGGCACATGTAACTTGTGATGTATTGGAAGACCTGATGAAACTCTTATTATAACAGCCACATGGACCTAATAACACTCTGAACATGACATACTTTCCCATGTCTGAGTCTCCACTCACAAGGTAAGATCCAAAATGCCTGTATCAGGGCCAGTCCAGACCCTATTCACCCAGAGGCCATTCCTGTTAGGGGCTGTCTTCCTGCTCAGACTGTGGATGTGAAGAAGGGAGGGGGGGCTGTGTGAATTATTGTGTATGCCTTACCAATGCATATCCCATTGCCTTGCCCATAGTAAATGCTCAGCAAGAACAAACAAAACTGAATAGAGGAATGCTATGAGTTAGCTGTTTAAGAAAGCAGAAAGATTTTGTGTAGTAGGAAATGTTCCCTTACCCCAAGAATTTGGTCTTTGTGCCCCATACCTAAGAGAGACCTTCTCGCTTTCTCACTCCGAGCCAGTGAGTCCTCACTCCAACTCACAGTTAGCCTAGCTGCCTCTGTGGGTTTCTGAGACAATAAATCTTGATGGGTGCAGATATAATAGAATGCCGCCTCTTTCTCCCCAGGAGCATCTGATGGCTTAAGATCCACCACAAACCCATCACACGATATCAGCCAACCCCAGGGAGGTGACTTGGCTGGGTAGAACCCCAGAACGGGGTCCCAACAAAGGCTCAGGTGCGCACAGTGAGAGAGCATGTCCTTTTTCAGAAACTGTAAAGGCTTTGCTGGGACACCTCCCAGACCTCTCCTTACGGACCTCTTCATTTGTCTTCACTTGGCTTTGACAAGACTGCCCCAGCAAGTATAAAGCTTTCTGTGCTTGCTGTAAATCTTTCTATCAAATTGTCAAACCCAAAGGCATAGGAGGAACCTGCAGGTCAGACGTGATGAGGACCAGTGGGCTTTCAGCTGGCATCCTGAAAGGGCAGAGGGAAGTCTCCCTCTGAGGCCAGCAGGCCAGAAGGGAGGGTGTTGTGGAGATGCAGGCTTTCCCTGGATTCTGCAGACTGGGGCAGGCTGAGCAGTCTGGAGGACTGCGCCCTACACTTGAGAGGTGTGACCTCCATCCAAGGAAGAGGCGCTGCACGTGTGCCTGCTTCAGCACTGACGTGGGACAGAAGACACGAGAGTTGGTCGTGGAGTGAACTGAATCTCACAGATTTTCTTTGAAAAGCCAAGTGACCACAAAGTGGGTCTCCGGGCTCTGTTTACTCCAAAGACACGTGTAAAAAAAGAGAAGGTGGAACGAATGCAAAGTAAAAAGGGACCTCTTGTAGAGGCTCCTCAAAACTCATCAGAGAACTCTGCACTTGGCCGTGTCAGACTGCCTACAAAACGCTGCACCGAGAAGAGGAAGTGATAAAACCCCTCCGCAGTGGAGTTCCGAAGGATCTAATCAGAATCCCAGTGACGTCGTTCGTGGGTTACGCGGTGGCTGCTCACTGCAAGGTCAGCGGTTGGAAACCACCACCCTCTCGCTGGGAGAAAGAGGGGGCTTTTTACTCTCGCTAAGCTTTTCAGCCTCAGAGACCCACAGGGGCAGTTCTTCTCTGTCCTCCCAGGTCCCAGAGTCCGCGTCAACTCCACGCAGTGAGTACCTGAGCGCAGCGACAAGTTCTTGTGTTTGACTTGCCAGGTCCCCCACGTGAAAGTAAACCCAAAAACCCAGCCGATCCACCAGACACGCGGCACTGAAGCGTCACGTGTCATGGCAAACCTTCGAAACCAATCTAACCGCTTCTGATCAAATGGCATACTATGCAGCTCTGAGAACATCGAAGACGTTTTCTCTAGTATAAACAGAAGAAAAGCAGGTAGAGAAGAATGGACACCGTACGCTTTTACCTAAGAAACAAGGAGAATTAAAAATATAGACCGTATATGCTCCAATATAAGCTGACCCAAATATCAACTGAAGCACCTAATTTTAACTACAAAAACTACATTAAAAATGTGCTGGAGGGCTGAGCCCGGAGGCGTAGTGGTTGTGCGCGGGACTGCAGCCCACTGGGACGGAGGTTCAATGCCAGCTCACAGGAGCAAAGACTGGGCCTCCTACTCCATAAAAAAAATAAAAATAAAAAATAAAATAAATAAAAATGTGCTGGAATGTGGCTTGCATACAATAGATGTATATAGTGATTGTGATGAGAATTGTATGAGCTCCCAATAAAATGATTTTTTTTTAAAATAGAAAAATGTGCAGGAAAACTCAGCTTATACATGAGTCTATACAGGACACACACTTTCTTATACTGAGGGAGAAAGAGATAAACTAAAAGCTAATTTTACATGGTTACACCTAACAGGAGTGAAGAAATGCCGGTGAGCAATTTTAAGATAAAGAAGCTGGGCTTTCTGGATGTATTTTGTTTTAAAGATTTGCCTTTGAAAGAAAGCTGATATTTTGAACAATGATAAAATGTGATTGACCCAAGTTTTTTAAAGTAACACTTAAAAATAAAAAGGAAATTTAAACAGATGAACCTAGTTCGTTATTAAGTTTCTGATTTAAACTCACAGGATTTATTTTAAATGACTTTTAAGATTCAAAACTGAGTAAATTTGACTTGCCCTGGGGAAGACGTCCTGGTGACAGTGTGGGCTAGGCATTGGCTGATAACCCCAAGATCAGCAGTTCAATCCCCAAGATCAGCAGTTCAATCCCATCAGTCACTCCTCTGGAGAAAGATGACGTTGTTTGTGTCCATAAAGATTTACAGTCTCGGGCTAAATGGTTGAGTGCAGGACTGCAGCCCACAGGCTTGGTGGTTCAAATCCCGTGGTGGCTCTCAGGAGCAACACTGGATAGCTCCCACAACCACCAGAGGCAGTGATGCCCCCCCCCAAAAAAAAATAAGATTTACAGTCTCGACAACCTTAAGGAACAGGTCCGTGCTGCACATTAGTGTCTCTAGCAATCAGATACCTTGGTGGTACTGCAAATCCCCAAGGCAATAAAGCACAAAGACCTAAACCCAAAAATGAACAGCAGCAAAAGAAAAACAAACTCCTGTAAATAAATTAAATTTTGGAAAAATATTGTTAGTAATAAGATCCTCTGATATGGTTGCGAACACATACTTTTAGCATGTAAGCGATATAAAGTCCACCAAAATAACTAAAATCCAACCGAACTTCAATCTGAATTAGAAATAGTCATGTAAATTAGTGATGTGTTTTGTTCTTGTAAAGAGTTTTGCTTAAAAGAAAAAAGAAAGACCCTAGAAAAAAATTCCAACCTACTCATCATGGTCTTTAAATACTATTCCCCCCAGAAAGGAACCAAGAGTCCCAGAAAAATTAGTGATTTGGGGCAGGAAATGTACCAGGTGAACCTGGAACATCTTACCAGAATACATAGAAGCTGCCCAAGACTACCACTCTGGTGTCAAAATGACCCACAGCTGACTGCAGAAGGTCTCATTGGCCCACGGTAGGGCAATTTGAACAGAAAGTGGCTATTAACATTTATTTAAGATAGCTAATCAAAAGAGTCTATTAAATCGAGCTCTTCTAAACTTTATAATTCAGGTACAATTTTCTTTAACAACTAAATTCATTTTCATAAAAATAAGGCTGACCCCGCGAAGATAACATTCTGGGATTTAAAATCTTAGTAACTGCAAGTTTGTTTACAGTGCTTACCCTTTACGGATCCCTGTGTGATGACTGTAGTTGTACTCTTTACTGTGGATTAACTGGCTGGCAATGTCCATGCCATGGTCCAGACCAGAGTCCTCCCCCTGCCTGTCCCACAGGCCATCTATTCTCCAAGACTGTCAGCTCCAGCCTCGTCTCCGAAATCCACCCAATCTCTCCACTCCCACTGCTACTGCTATAGTCAGTGCCCTTGACAACAGGATTTTTGAAAGTTTAATATTGACTTGATCCCTTAATTTGCAATTTAAACCAAACTAAAATAACAGGCAATAAGGATAGCCACCGCCACCCCACACCTCGAGAAGGTCTTTCTCCAATGTTTTCCCAACAGGATTTCTCATGCTGTCCCCTGAGAGGTAAAAATGGCTGCCGTTGTTCAGTGACTTGTCACTGATGATAAAAAGCCCACTCTGATTCCTCCGGCGCAGATATGCCGGCCCGTGCATCTTGCTGAAAGTTCCTCTACTCGCAGGAGAGTAATTGATGCATTTGCCTATTTAAGAGGAAATGAAGGTGGAGAGGGGATTTACTGCCTTCCTGATTATAAGGATGGCCCTGACTTCATTGATTTGTTGGCAAGTTACCAACAAATAAATTTCCAGGGTATGATCTGGAAATGGACCATTCTGACCTCTGGCATTCTGGAGAAGTCAGTAAAAATAGGTTCAAAAATGTAGTCTAGAACTTTTGGAAAATGTCATATGCCATGACCAAACAGGTACACCATGGATGTCTGAACAACTTGCTCTCAGGACATGTGTCCAGGCCCCATGTAGAGAATGGGATTTACATAAGAAAAACTGAGGAGAGCACACGATTCAGCAGTGTCTGGTTCTTTGGTACCTAGGGAGGCTCTGAGTTGGAACCCAATTGACAGCCCCTCCCAGCACCGACGACAACATTGGCGTCCAGAGTGTAGATGTCAGGGATGCTGCTACGCCTTACAAAGCAAAAGATGCTTCCTCAACAGAGAAGCGTCTTGGCCACCATGTCAGTGGTGGGCAGCGCAGGCCGATACATAGGAACAGCTGAACAATCCACACCAAACCCACAGCGGAGTCAACGCTGTGTCCTAGCAAGCCGACAGGACAGGTTAGAAGGGCCCTGGGGAGTCTCCCCGGCTGGGACTGTTCCCGGAGGAGAAAAGCCCGACTAGCTCGGTCCGTGCGGCTGGTGTCTCCAAACGGCTGACTTTTCGGATCACAGCCCAATTCATACGCACGAGGCCGCCAAGGGCAGCAGGACGGAGGCTGGTAGATGCTCCACCACTCCTCTCACACACAGCCCCGCGTGGGGTCCGACTGCCAACGGGGATAGAAAGTAATGGAAGCTTTGTCTCTGACGGATTTATGTTCACACCACTGGAAACCACAGATGGGTCATCTGAGGCAACGAACAATACGTAAAACTCCGGATTTCAACCTTCGTTTCAACACTTGGAGACCTGGGTCCCACTGGGCCTCTGTCCCTGCTGGGTCTGAGCCCGGGTGCGTTCCAGCTGGACGCGCGGCAGAGAATTTGCTTTGCCGTGCCGGATGGACACGGACTCGGCGTCTACATTTGAACAGATCCCCACCTAGTCGTGTGGACCTGAGAGTGTGTATAGACACAGGTGCAGCCGGGGAACCTCGTTCCCCTTAGACACAGTCTGACTCTGCTCTGAGGGGCCTCGACGGTAGAGTGTACCCCCAAGGGAATAAAACACAAAGACCCAAGCAGAAAACAAACAAACAAAAATGAACAGCAGCAAAAGAAAAATCAAATTCCTGTAAACATATTAAATTTCAGGAAAATATTGTTAGTAATAATACATGCTATATGCAGGCTCCCTGGGGTGGAAAGCAAACTCTCGGGTGGGGGTGGGGCCATTGAATCGGTTTACAGCAGTTCTGAGACCTGATTGGGGCGCCGTAGCTTTTCTGCCTCGGCTCCCTGCAGAGCTGAACTAGGTGGCTGATGCCCACTTCCAGACATGTCCTCTCCAAGCCGCAGGGCTCCAGTCCCTGATTATTGGGCACCAGGCTCAGAGGACAACCTGGCAGACTTCGTTTGCCCCCCAGCTATTCTGACTTTAGCTAGTTGTTGTGTCAAGTAACGAGAAAGATCTGAACTTTAGGTTTATGAACAGATTGCAGGTGTTTCTTAGTCCACCCCTGCAGTGCACGATTACATACAAATGTGCTTACATGCATTCTCTGTCCAAAAAGAAAGTTCATCCTTGTCACCAAATTTTCAAATGACAGGAAAAAAGGGAAAGACAGAGGAAGAAAGGCATGGGGGGGAGGCGGGAGCAAGGGGAGAACAGAATCCCTTCATCCAAAACAGATCTGCAGCAACCAAGGGGTTCAGCATTCCACCTCGATTGTGTACAGATTATAGAAAATTTGTTTTTCTAATAAAAGGTTCTCTGACTCAGAATGGATTGGGATCTTGGTAGGCATCCTGGAAACCGCTCAATTTTTCTCAACCACATAATTACATCAAACTTTTTGGCAAAAGTCCCCAAACAAGGATTCCAACGCAGTTGTTACACCATTTGTACAGCCACATGGAGTATATGAATCCAGTACTAGAGAATTATTCTGACTCTTTGCAAAAGGTGGTTTACTGTCTTACTAGCTGGCTGGCATCCATCAGCATTATTTAAAAGGATAATTGTGTGCTGACAATGCATAGCTTATGACACACACTAAAGATTGTCATGTTTCTAAACCACAGATTCTACATGGGTGTTTGGCAAACACATGAGTCATTCCAGCCAGATAAGCATCTGAAAATCCCTGATTAATGTTATGTGCAATCTGTTAAACTGATCATATGGTAAAACTTAGAACTACTGGTCGCCTATCCACCCTCCAGTCTCTTATTTTTCCTTAATGCCTGAACCTTCTGTTCAGAATGGGTATTCCTATGCTTCATAGATGACTCTCTCTCTTTAGAGAGGGAGTTAATGGACCTCAGGTCACTTAACAGTAAATTAGAAAGAAAACAAGTTGCCACAGAGTTGATTCCAACTGACGAGACTCCATGTGTTTCAGATAAAACAACTCCAAAGGGGTTTCTGTACAGAAAGACGTGGTGCTAGTCATGATTACATGCTCAGCTGCTAACCCAAATGTCGGCATCCTGAACCTACCAGTTTCTCCATGGAAGAGAGAAGTGGTCATCTCTTTCCACAACGACGACAGCCTTGTACACCCTATGAGTCAGGTTCCTTTGTCCTGTAGCCTGGTCATGAGTTAGAATCAATTTGACATATCTGGATGTTTAGATTTCATCTTTCCAGAAGTGGAGCACCCGATCTTTTCCCACAATGTCCCTAGGCGAGTTTGAGCCTCCAATGTTTTGGCTAGCATGGAAGCACGAACCACTTTAAAGTTTCCTTTGCTCTTCTTGCTCTTGTGTTGCTGTCAGGTGCCCTGGAGTCGACTCCGACCCATAGCAAGCGGACGCATAACAGAAGGAAAGCTGCTCGGTCCTGTGCCAGCTTCACCATTGTTCCCATGCCTGAGCCCATGATGCAGCCACAGTGTCAGTCCGCCTCGCCACAGGCCTTCCCCACTTTCACCACCTTCCACTTGAACGAATACGATGGCCTTCTCCAGGGACTGGTCTCTCCTGACAACATGTACAAAGTATGTAAGACAAAGTCTTGTCATCCTTCTCTCTAAGGAGCTGTCTGGCCTTCCGATACAGATCCGTTTGTCCTTTCAGCAGCCCACAGTGCATTCCCTGTTCTTCTCCAGCCATAATTCAAACACCTCTTCTCCAGTCTGCCGATTCAATGTCCAACTTTCACAAGCACATAGATGTAGTGGAGAACATCAGGGCTTGGGTCAAAGCCCTCAAAGTAACATCCGTACTCTTCAACACTCTAAAGAGAGCTAGGGCAGCAGATTTACCTAATGCAATACATTTTATCTTATAGTAATTGAAGAACTTTAGGCAGGGTTATGATCTGAGAAATGAATGGAGAGGTCCTTGGGTCGGCCGCTGGGAACATTTTCTTTTAAAAGAATTGAAAACAAGAACTTAAATACTTGTTCACTCGTTGCAGCATTATTCACAATAGCCCAAAGGAAACAACCCAAGTGTCCATCAACAGACGAATGGATACACATAATGTACTATATACATGCAATGGGATATTGCTCTGCTGCACAGAAAAATGAAGTGCTATTACACACTACAGAAATCAACTTTTGGGAGTTTCTGCTGAGTGCAAGCCAGACACAGAAGGCCAATATGGTTTGATTGAGGAACCCCGCTGCCGTGGTGACTATGGATTGGACAATGATTTGCAGGGTCAGCAGCTCAAAAATCACCAGCCACTCTGGAAGGGAACGAGAAGCTTTGGAAAGTCACAGGGACAGTTCTAATCTGTTGCATAGGGTCACGATGAGTCAGTATCAACTCAATGGCAGTGACTATTTAAAATGAATTATTGTATGATTGAACTATAAAGAGACCTAAGTTCACTGGTGACTCCAGTGGGGTGAAGGAGAGGAAATCAAAGACTTTGAGTAAGGGTGTACAGAGCGTTTGTTCGGGGTGACAACCTGATATTTCATGATGCTCGCCTTCCCGACAATCACTGAAGACAAAATGTGCGCATAAGCAAATGTGATGAGGAAAGCTAATGGTTCCCAGCTACCAAAAGATAGAGGGTCTGGGGTCTTAAAAGCTTGAAGATAAACAAGCATCCATCTAGCTGAGAAGCAACAAAGCCCACATGGAAACACATCAGTATATGTGACCATTTGCTGTTGAAAGAATAAAAAACAATATCATTGTGAATGAGGGAGAGTGTGGAATGGAGACCCAGTGCCCATCCATAGGCAACTGGACAACCCCTTACAGAGGGTCTTGGGAAGAGGATGAGCCAGTCAGGGTGCAGTCAGGGTGCAGCAATGAACATACAACTTTCCTCTAGTTCCTCAATGCTTCCTCCACCCCACAATCATGACCCCAATTCTACCTTACAAATCAGGATAGACCAAAACATGTACATGGGTACAAATAAGAACTGGAACCACATGGAATCCAGGACAGATAAACCCCTCAGTACCAATAGTGAGAGAATCATACCAGAGGGTAAGCATAAGGTGGGGGGGGGGGGAGTAAAACTGATCGCAATGATCTACCTATAACCCTCTCCCAGCAGAACAGATAACAGAAAAGTGGGTGAAGGGAGACTTTGGTCAGTGTAAGACATGAAACAACGATTTATAAATTATCAAGCATTCATGAGCGATGGAGGGTGGAGGAGGAAGGAAAAAATGAGGAGCTGATACCAAGGGCTCAAATAGAAAGAAAATGTTGTCTGCGGCCCACTGGGTTGGAGGTTCAAATCCAGCAGCAAGGCTGGACCTCCTACTCCCACCACCAGAGGGCAGTGATGCCCCAAAAACCAAAAAAAAAAAAGAAAGAAAGAAAATTTTTTGAAAATGATGAGGGCAACAAATATACAAATGTGTTTGATCCAAAAGATGGATGGATAGATTGTGATAAGAGTTGTATGAGCCACCAATAAAATGATTTTTAAAAAGAAATATTTAGAAATATAGTGCTAGATAATTGTACAACATAGCAGGTGTAATTGTCACTGAATGGTACCCATGAAATGGTGTGAAATGTTTTGTTACATATATTTTATAATTAAAAATATTTTTAAATGAAAATAAAAGGACATAAGAGATAAACTCAGTCCTTATAGTCTGTGGCAGTATGAATGAGAGGACTGCGTGTTTGGAGCTATGGTAATTATCTTGTGACTATGAAAGCAAAATCAAGAGAATCACTAAAAGCCACCTGGAGCCCTCACCACCCTCGATGGTTGACTTAACTGACACTAACACACCTACATCTCTTAAGATAGACAATAACTTTTTTCTCATTGCATAAGCAGCTTTTAGTTGGGTAATGCATGACTTATTTCTGACACCATGCTATCTAATACACTTGGTAAATAAATACCAACCTAAGTTTAACAAAGAGTCTGGTGGTGCCCCTGCATCAGTGTCCAAACCCATCAACTGCTCTGCAGGAGAAAGACGACATTGTGTCCCCCATTAAAGATTTACAAAGCCTTGGAAACTCTATAGAGGAACTTGATGAGTGTGAAAGACTTGACAGAAGTGGGTGTTTAGGAGGTGAGGTGGACATGACTTTGTGGTTGGTCACTGACTATGGTCAGCTCCTAATTCATAGTAACCCCTTGTGTAATGGAACAAAACACTGCGTGGTCCTGCACCACCCTCAGAATTGATAGACATCAGATTGTTGGATCTACAGAGCTTTCAACGGTTGGTTTCCAGGAGTAGATCACCAGGCCTTTCTTCCTCTCTGCCTTGGAGTGAAGCTCTGCTGAAAATGTTCAGCATCATAGCAACATCCATCCCTCCACTGAGAATGCAGGTGGTGGCTGCCCAGGGGGTTCTTGGCCAAGAATCAAGCCTGGGTTTCTCACATAGAAGGTAAGAACTCTATCCCTGACCCATCACTATTTGGCCCAGAAGATACGTTTCTCATGAAAATGTCATGAGAACTGAGGTTCCAGCAGAGTTCATGTAGTGCCAACACTTCACCATGTGTCTATAGAAGGTCTTTTCAAGTGATAGACTCGAAAGGATGGATGGAGGAAGACCAATTGCCATTGAGTGGGGAAATTGTAAAGCTTTAAACACTCAAAAGATTTTAGCCATATCAGAGAAATTTTAGAATTCCTGAGCAGGATAGCCTAGTAGTTTTAAAAAAGATATTGGAGGTAGACAGTATTGCATTCATTCCCAGTCTACCATTATCTCTCCGCCTTGTCACTTAAATGAGCTCACTTCTCTCATCTGGTTTCCTCCTCCCCTCTGTGGAAGACATGAAACTGTACTTACTTTCAAAGAACTGGTGTCAGGAACAAAGTCATGGCACAGTCCTTTCAATCATGTATATGTGCCTGTTTTTAACAAATATTTATGGCTTCTCCATCTGCATGCACAGCTCTTCCAGAGCATGTCCCATCATGGTAGTGATGATGATTCTTGGTGGAAAAACATGGTTGTAGGATGTTAGCTTTTTTCTTAATGCTACAGCTCTTTCTTACATTGGCCTGACAAGACAACACCGGAGACGCCACCAAAAGCCAGCACTGGCTTTATGTGCCCTGTTTGTCGTTACGGTCATCCACTTGAAAAGTGTCTATGAAGTACTTTCTGTGGGGAACTGTGCTAAATGCCAGAAGCATGGTAAGAAGCAAGGCAGACACAGCCATGACCCTCACTGAGCTTACTGGTATCAATTCACCACTAGAGAAATTTGATCTTCATTGCAGTTACCATAAGTCAGTGGAGATGAGGGAGGATATTAAAATCCATGGACCGCATTTCTAGAGATGTAAGGGAGAGATTGGGAAAGTAAACAATATCGATGGGACCTGCCGATTTGGAGAGTGAGAACTTCAGAAAGGGGTGAAGTTTTTCTTCCTTTCTCCCTGCTGGGACAAATGGAAGTCCCGCGACTAAAATAGTGTCATCTGGGACCCAGCACATGGGTTTCGACCACATTTTAGATCCTTACATAGTTGGGAGGGAATTGGCTCAAGAAACAGATAAAAGTGTTCTGTCCTGTTCTCATCTGGACACACACACACACACACACACCAACTCTGCTGGACAGTTTACAAGCTCCTTGGTTCCTTGTGGACAACAGCTGAGGCTGCGACAGAAGGGAGTGGCAGGTGGCAGTTGATTTCCATTCTCTGAGGGAAGACAGCTTCTCCTCTATCCACCTCATGAAGAGCAACGAAGCTTGCTGGCAAAGAAGGCCCGGAGAGGTTGAAATCGATTCTCACCTGGAAAATCTCTCCATGCAGCTAGTGTCACATCAGATTTTGCATAAACTGATGTCTTATAATCAAAGCATGGGAATAAAGCAACCTGTAATTGAGAAAATGATCACCCAGGGGAGAGAAACTGTCTGGAGAGAATGGGTGTGTCTAGCAATTCTTTCAGTTTGGGATAAATTCAGTTAGGTCTTTGTCCCTACGCTTATTTCCTGGGCAGCCAGAAATAGGTTAAAAGAAAGCAGTACAAAACCAGCACACAGCAGGCTGTTACCACAGCATGGAAGCTCTGCCTGGCGGCTGGACTGTCACAGCTCTCCTGGAGAAGAGACTCCCCTCACTCACCTAGGTCCCTGGCAAAGAAGTCAACCCTGGCGCTCACTCCCCTGGATGTTGTGCTTTGACCTGACGTGCAAAAATAAGAGACTGCTTCAGAAAGCTGTTTAAAATGGAGGTGTTCTAATGTTACTCTTTGTTCATTTGCCTTAGAGGTCTTATTTAATTGCTGTTTAACTGCAGTTTTCTATGGCAGAGGCTTGAATTCTTTTACTGAGACAAGTTTCCAGTTGCGCTAGCACAGGTCTGAGTGTGCTGTAATTCTCTGACATCTTGCCTTTTCTGGGTAACCTATGAGTATGTGGAAGGCAATGACTGTCTTATAACTTCCCCAGGCCAACTCGGCTCCTGGCACATGTAGGTGCCCAATATGCAGTCGATTAACAGAACCAAGGGCACTCTCTCAAGTGCTTGGGAAGTGTCACTCTCCCCAGTGCCGGAGTAGCGCAATTAAAGGAGGCAGAGAGGGTCTCTGCCCTTCTGTTTCTAATGGGAATATTGACCAACGAAAAATAATCTGCAATAAACAATAGAGTTTTAAGAAGTAACTAGCACAAAGACTAAAGGCAACAAGGCCTTGAGATGGAAAATCGTTGTCATTGTTTTAAGTTATTACTATAGACTTTGTATATTTGTTTTAAACCAATCAGTGCCCCGTTGGCACAGTAACGAAGAGGTGGAAACCACCTAAATAAATATCCATCATTGAATGACTGGATAATCAAGATGTGGCACCTACATCGAGTGGAGTACTACTCAGACAGAAAGAACAGTGAAGTCCAGATACATGCTGCCACACGAATGGGCCTGAAAGATATTATGCTGAGTGAAATATGTCTATCACAGAAGCTTGAATATGGTACAATCTCACTTATATGAAAAGACAAGAATAAGTAAATGTAAATCCAACCCACTGCCATCAAATTTTGACCCCTAGTGACCCTATAAAGAGAGAGTTTCCAAGGCTATATATCTTGACATAAGTTAAAAATCTCAACATTTTCCCACAGAGCAGCTGGTGTGTTTGAACCACTGGCATTGCAGTTAGCAGCCCAACTCTTACCTGTAGCACCACAGAGCTCCTATGTAAGTATAAAGAGACCACATACATAGATACAGGTAGCTATCCTTATTATATCTATATCTATAATACACATACATAGGTATGTATATTTACTTATTCCATGTCCAACAATATATAGATCTACATATTTATAGATATAAATACATATCTATATTTATAGAACAAAACACTGCCCCAAACTGGGCCAGTGTCACAATTGTCTGTCTCTTTGAGTCCATTGTGGCAGCCACTATATCGGTCCATCTCCTTGAGGGCCTTTCTCTTTTTAAGTGTCCCTCTACTTTACCAAGCATGATGTCCCGCTCCAGGCACTGGCCTCTCTTGACAACATGCCCAAAGTCCATGAGACTAAGTCTCGCCATCCTTGCCTCTAAGGAGCAATCTGGCTGTACTTCTTCCAAGATTTATTGGTTCTTCATGGTACTTTCAATATTCTTCACCAGCACCTTCAACAGCATCAATTCTTCTTCTTTCTGTCTTCTTTATTCAATGTCCAACTTTCACATGCAGGAAATGATTGAAAACCCATGGCTTAGATCGAGTGCAAAAAAGGATAGGTGCTTTGAGTTACGGTCATGATCCAAAGGAAGACCCTGGAAAAGGTGGTTAAACACTTCAAGGAAATACTTTGGTTGTTGTCATTGCTGTTGGCATTTCCTCTGAAAGGACAGGAATTTTCAAAGGTGAAAAGTAGCAAAGGCTTCCAAGTGAAGCACACAGCCTGCGCACAGACATAGCACTCTGAAAGGTACCCCTCATCCAGGAGATGGGGAAATTATTGTTTTGTCTGACTGCCTGATAGGTATTTTGGGAGTGGGAATTAGTGGCTGTGAGTGTTAAATAGTGAGTTAGAAAGAGAAGATTTTATCCTGATTGGGAAATTTATAATCTTCTGTAGGCAATAAGATTTCCCTCTTGAATTTTTGTTATATGTTTTTCTGTTCTTTGTAAATAAAACCTAGAATTGATGAAGCTATTGGGACAGCAGTAGAATAAGGATTTCTGGGGGTTCCAGTGGGGGCGGGTGAAAAAGGAGCGCGGGAAGGCAAATAATGTCTGGAAACTGATTGGGGTCACAATTGTACGATATTGCTTGATGTGATTGGGCAATGGAATGATGTGATATCTGTATTAACGCTCAATGAAAGGTTTTTGTTTGTTTCTTAATTCCATTTACTGGGAGCTCTTACACAATCCATATCTCACAATCAACAATCTCACAATCCATATATACATACATTGTACATATTTTGCCATCATCATTTTCATAACATTTTTCTTTCTACTTGAGCCCTTGGTATCAGCTCTTTCCCCCCCTTCCCCCATCCCTCCCTCATGAACACTTGATAATTTATAATTTTTTCCATGTTTACACCAACCACTGTCTCCCTTCACCCACTTTTCTGTTGTCCATCCCCCAGGGAAGGGGTTATATGTTGACCAAGTTCCCCATTTCTCCCCCACCTTCTCCATACTCTCCTGATATCGCTACTCTCATGAGTGGTCCTGAGGAGTTTATCTTCTCCTGGATTCCATGTGTTTCCAGCTCTTACCTGTACCCACACACATGCTCCTGTCTAGCCAGATTTGTACGATAGAATTGGGGTCATGATGGTGAGGCAGGGTGGGGACATGAAACAGTTTGGAGAAAGAAAAAAAAAGTAGGAAAGGGGGAAGACGTTACCAGAGACATGTTTTGTTTGGTTATGGTTTTAAGGAAGAAAATCCCATTGGTGCTAGCAGGCCTGCTGAGAGGTTGTTATGAGCATTGGGAAGGACAGGGGAGTCAAACTATAAAAGGCATTGCCAAGGTAAAACAAATAGGACTTGGTGGCTAGATAGAGAAGAGAGCAGGGAAGGTTTGAAAGACCGTCTTTGAAGCCTTCCCGCCTCTCCTCCCCGACTGTTTCCAGCCCCAGTGCGTCCTTGACCTTGCCTTTCCAGTCTCTCTCCTGCCTCTCCTTCCCATGGACCCTTGCCTAGTCTCCAGATCATCTCTGTCCTCCTCCGGAACTAATGTAGTCCTTTATTGATGAGTCCCACAGAATTTCTCACGCTGGATCTTTGCTTTCTCACTTGTGTTCTGGTCTTATCAAGGTTCTTACATTGTAAGCAACTTGAAGACAGGAGCTAAGTCTTATCTTTAGATTATTCATATAAATATTCCTGACACAATATAATGGACAGAATAAACGGATTAAAAAGTAGGCACATATTGAATTGTAGCAGGGTGGTTGGCAGAACATAGTCGTAAGCAAAGGAAGGAAACCAGGCACATGAGCAGCCAGGCAGGCAGGCTTGGCCAAGGACCAGTTATTCAGGAAACAAACTATCTTTATGGGGCTCATTTATGGTATCTCATAATTTTTACATGCAGTACAATGAATTTATCTTAAATATAAAGTCTTTCTGGCCCTGGGTTTATAAAGCTACTAGGAATATTTGGCTAGGATATAATCTTGCAAGGGATTGGTTGATTTCCTATGCACATCAAATAAATAAATCTACCCAGTTGGATTATATGACTTTCCAGGAATTGGTGGCTTACTCTTCAAATTGAGTGATTTGTGGCCCACCAGGGGTTTAGTCAGTCCAAAGTCTGACTAGGAAGGCCATCTCTTGAAGTTCCATATTGGGACCAATGATCTGGGGAGGAAACTCACTACCAAGAGAAAGAGTCTAGAGCAGAGTACTTCCTTCCTCCTAAGATAACTACGGAGAATCTCAGACACAGGAGTGAGAAAGAGCCATACAGTGCATGACGGCAGGAGACAGTGGCACTCACCGCAGAGTCTAGTGGCAGAAAAATGTTCAGAGCTGCTAGCTGGCCCAGCCTAGAGAAGGACACCGACCTGGAATGGCCAAGAGGGAAGTGCAGAGTTGTCTTGGTGAGAACCTGTCCTGATCAAAGAACTATTGCCTAAGTTGGATCCTGGTTACTTCCAAATTGACCTTGATCCCAGTTGTAGCCTGCTATTTCCCTAATAAATGACATAGGCATTTTGTCTGCAGGTTCTATATTGCCAGTACAATGAATTCTCAAACCTAGCAGAACAATTGAGAGTGCTGTGGGATGGACAGCTGGAGTTTGACATGGTGCAGACATTGGAGCGGGGAGGTGTGTTTGACTTTCACCTCAGGCGAATAAATTTGTGCTCATCCAGATTCTCATCCTTCCTTCTGAATGTATACAGGCCATGGCACTAGAAGATTACAGGACATTTTTTTCCTTGTATTAAGAACACCTAATAAGAATTCTCAAGAAAAGTAGTTTTCTTCTTCCAAATAATCACTGGGGCGGTCATGTGCTTATGTTAATTTCATGATTGAGATGAAGTGGGGAGTCTATTGACTGTTAATCTGGAGATAGTCATTGAGTAGTCAATGAGGCCTCTGTGTGGGCATGGCTTTCTCCTGAGACTTCTGGGAAATCTCATGATACTTCCCTCATGGAGATGAGAAGCTATGTCCCCAGTTCTTGGGAGTTAGTCTCAGAGACAACGAACTATGGACAAGACAAGATGGCAGCATCCCAAGAGCTGGAGGGGCCAGAAGAGAAGCCACACAGCCCTACCATGATGGAATCAGATCTCTGAACCTGGCGAAGTCACATGGAGAGCTGCCAGCACTGAGTTGCCTCTACCACCACTGGATGCTGCTGATGGGCCCTGAGCCCTGGAAACGAGGAGCCATGGGGAGACACCTGCCAGCACCGGGATGCTGCACCCACTGACCTGTGACTTCGTGAGTTGGAAGGAGACTTTATAGACTGGTATCAGGCTAATATCAGACTTATGACTTTGAAGTGGACTGGGTTGGGATGCTTTCTTAATGTCTTATTCCTCTTATATATGTGTGTGTATGTGTATGCGTTTAATTCTCTAGTCTACCCAGACTAACACAATCACACACAAAAAAATTAAGTTGCCAAATCAAGAGGTGAGCAAACCAACAGGAAGAGCTCTTGGTGGTCTTCTGCAAAAGTAGAGGACAGTGTGCACCTCCTCGATGTAGCAGCCCTGCACTCTCAGACTCCACCTCCCATGCTGAAGCATGCTACACAAGGGCACAGGGGCCATCAGAGTGGATAAGAAGTGCAAGCACTGCAGACAAGAGAAGTTCAACTTGCAAGGTCATCTTTCCATGAAGAGTCAAAAGAAAAATCACTTATACCTACTTCTACCAATATTAGTGTGTGGTCTTACTGAATGTTCTCTATTTTACCTCTCAAGGAGTCAATATCCCTTGAAATGGCTACACAGAACTCACAGATAAAATTTACGATCAAAGGATTTACCAAAGAGTTCCTAAGATGTAATGCTGGTGAGCAATTCTCCGGGTAGGGTCGTGTATCAGGAAATGGTACAACACTCTTTCAGGTCTGCTAATAAATGCCCAACGGGGTACATCACTTTGTTGTAAGTCTCAACCCAAGAGCACTCCGCTCTACTTCCGAGTGGCAGCCAGCCCACCTTCCCCAATGAAGTGTTCAGAGGTGCCCTCCTCTGCAAGCCAAACTCTGGCACTAAAGCACCCTGCTTTATTTGCTCTGTGGCTTGGAAGTCCATCCCTCTGTTCTATGCTCTGGCTCCTGATTCTGCTGCTGCTTCTCTGATGGGATAGCTGTCTTCTGGATCTGTGGGGGTGATGACTGTGAAGTTAGAACGCATGAAGGAAGAATGGCATAGAAAGCACAGAATGCTGCTGAGCCTTCTTGTGCGGGCCTGAGAAGCAGCAAACCGTCTTTCTATTAAAGTGGATCCCAACACCCTGGTGAGACACAAAGATGGCACTGAGACAATTTAACTCTGTAAGCTTCCATATTCCTCAGCCTGTCCTAACCCATGGCAAAGCCTGTCACTTCCTCACAGCACAATTAAAGTAACTTTCTAAGGATAGATTTTAAGAATAAGGAAGTAAGCATAGAAACAAGTGATTGGCTTATGCTCCCTATAAAGACCGTGTAATGTCAACAATAAAATAGATCTGCAC
>PVJH01022889.1:8356-35846 GCA_004026705.1 Nesogale talazaci
CGCCCGGAAGTCTCTCTCGGTTTTGTCCAGAAGTGAGGGCAGGGCTTGCAGGCGGAGAGAGGTGTATTTGAAGCAGCACTCCCTTCAGCCTCGATTCATAAAAGCTGAGGGGAGTGCAGAGGAGACTAAGCGGGGGTCTGGGTGGGTGGTCCTGGGTTGGCAGTACATGGGGGTGGGGGTGAGTGCCAGGTAGGGGCATTCACAGGGAGGCAAAGCCAGGTGGGTTCCTCCATGAGGACTTGGGGCCCAGCCAGGTCCCGTGGGGTACTGCTCATGCTGCTGGTGCCCCCTCCGCATGCCACCCCTCCCCACGCCTCGCATGGCGATGCCCGTGGCCCCTGCATGCCATCTCCTGTGACTGTGCCCATCCCCCAGCTCTCACAAGGGACAGTGCCTGCCTTCAGCCTGACTCGGGGAGCCCACTGGCACCTTGAGCCTAGTCCACCCCCACCAACTTCCTCCCAGATTGGCTTCTGGTAGCTGTGCTCTGTCTGGTCCCCACACCCGATGCTGCCCCCCCAAGGCATTGGGCCACCCTGAGGACCAGGGAAAGCCTTGGAAGCTAACGTCCCCTCCCCCCCCCCAAAAAAATACCTCAATATAATATGCCCACTTCTAAGAAGGCTGCCATCAAGGTTTCCATGGTAGTCTCTTCCCCACCCCACCCCCCATTTCCCCTGAAGAGGGCCTGGACCCAGGAACACTCTTGGACTGCCATTGAAACCCAGCTCTCTGGGGGACAGAGGCCATGGGTGATGCCATCAGCTTCCTGGGGACCCCCAAGGCCTCTCTCATGGGCTTCCTCCATGTGCCTCCCATCCTTTGGCCGCTACCCCCACAGAGCCCTAGGCGGGGGCAGGCTTTGGGTGCTCCCCGCCCATGCCCCCTGTGTACGCGGCTCTCTCCCCACTCCCTTCCCCCAGCTCCAGCAGTACCCGAGGCTGCGGGAGGAGATGGAGCGCATCGTGACCACCCACATCCGGGAGCGCGAGGGTCGGACCAAGGAGCAGGTGAGGCCCACAGCCCCTTCTCTCCACGCTGAGCTCCACCCCGTGGGCGTCGACTCCTCCCTGCCCTGGGCTTGCTCCCTCCTCCCCCGCGGTGGTCCACTCACGCTTGGTCGCCAGTCTTTCTGGTCATTCATCTCTGCGGGCTAGCTCTTTCTCTGAGTCACTCCTGTTATGAAATCACCCATCAACTATTCCCCCAACCACAAACCCATGCCCTGCAAAGCTGCCTCGGGGTGGGGTGAGGTGGGGGCAGCAGCGACGACAGGTCCTCTGTGTGCACTGTCATCTCACTGACACACTACTCTGCTCCCCCGTGGGCTCCCTCCTGTCAGTCACGTTGCGGGGCTGGCTGGGTTCTAGACACCTGACTGGCCCTTAAAAAAATGTTGTTCAAGATAAAAGTCGACACTGATAGACATTAAGTTGCCTTACCAGTAAGTCTCCCTCCCCCCATGGGGAAGGACCACTGAGACCTTGGCCATTCTCCCCGCACGTCCGCAGCAGACAGACCTGCCGATCCACTTCCAGCAAGACTGACCCCCAAACCAAACCCGACGAATGGAGTCAGGCCTGACCCATCCCAACGACCCCTGCCGGTTCTGTGTTAGATGGGGCAGAAAGCCCGGTCTTTCTCCCTCCGAGACCCAGGTGGTTCCAGACTGCCCACTGTCGGAGGGCAGCCCAACGCGGCCTAGAAAACCGAGCTGTGTCGCAGCGGGTGCGACGGGGTCAGGATCCCCCACCCCAGCCCCCAGCGACCAGATCAGTCCCCCCACCAGATAGCCAGCACTCACAGGGTGCGGTGCTCCCGGCCAGACCTTTCTCTCTCTCTTTTTTTGGGGGGAGGGCATCACTGCCCTCAGGTGGTGGGAGTAGGAGGCCCAGCCTTTGCTCCGTGGAGCTGGAATGGACCCTCCATCCCAGTGGGCCGCAGTACCGCGCACAACCACTACGCCACCGGGCTCAGCCCAGACCTTTCTCTAGCAACCTGTGTACTCAGACCCCCCCCCCCCCCCCAAGTCTCTCTCCTCTGACGCTGCCCTGATGCTGCCTGCCTCACTAGGAGTTCCCATGGGGCACAAACTGCTCCTCGGATAAGCGGCCCGTTCATCATCGCCGCACAATGCACCGTTTCTAAGGGGGCGCAGGTGCGCACACGCGCTCCACAGCCAGCACCTTGGGACATTTCTGCGTTCTGTCAAAACAGCCGAGCTGCAAAGTGCTCTGTCGCTTAGAGGGTAGGGTCACCTAGGGTGAGGATCCCTGGTGGCCCAGTGGTTAGACGTTGTGCTGCTAGCTGCGAGGTTCGCGACTCGCATCCACCTGTCACTCCCCCGGGGAAAGACGAGGCTCCCCGCCCCTGTCAAGGGTCACGGTCCATCTCACAGAGGCAGTAGTCCCACCCTGCCTGCAGGATTGCCGGGAGTAACGGGCGACTCCGTGGTAATGAGTTTGGGCATCTATCTCACCTTCTTGTCTTAAAAGCCTTTTGTTGGGAGCACATACAGTATTCTGTCGTTCCGTCCCACAATCAGTCTCCAAACAGCCAGGGCAGAACATACCGAGGAGCTTTTCTTCCCTCTTGAAACAGCTTGACGTCAGCTCCCTTTGATTGGCCCCACCCCCACCCTCCTAGTTCACCTTCGGGCTGGCACCCAGTTGATCTCTTTTACAAAGGACCCTGCAGTGAGGGCCCTGGTTCACAGGCGTGCCTTCGCTCCGGGATGAGTTCCTCTGTGAGAGGGTTCTGGGGCCTTTGGCTGTCACGTGAGGCCAGGCTGCCGTCCTCCTCGACATGGCAGTTGACAGTATGTCAGAGAGCCCTTCTCTCCTTCTTGCTCTGACTTGCATTTCTGTCCTATTCGTAAGGGTGAGCAGTTTGGGTGGTTTCTTACATCTACTTTCTCTCTCTCCCGTTCTTAGGCAATTACCCATTCCTTTTCTTTGGCTACGCTGAGGCGTGTGGCCTGCCTTGCTCCCACTGATTTGTGGGGGTTCTTGGGTTTTTTTTCTGGACACTAAGCTGTCCCGGGATTTGAGCAGCTGATTTGACCTCACTGCTCTGCTTCCTGCCTGCCAGGACTCACACTGCTGTCTTCCTGCTGGCCAGTCCCCCCATTTGCCCTGCCCCCTGCGCAGCTTACCCCGTACCGAGTTTCCTCCCAGCGGGTCATGCCTCTTTAAACTCCGTGTGGTCTTTTCCCTTTGACCTCTGGCCCGTCAAGGTCATGCTCCTCATCGACATCGAGCTGGCTTACATGAACACCAACCACGAGGACTTCATAGGCTTTGCCAAGTGAGTACTCATTGGGCAGAGGGTGACACCTGGGGGGGGGGGGATGGATGGGGTGTGCGTGTGTAGGACCCAAACCTGCTGAGCTAGCCCTCTGAGCCCACTAGCCATGGAGAAACTGCTGAGACCCCCTCCCCTCCTTCCCCTTCAGTGCTCAGCAGAGAAGCAGCCAGATGAGCAAGAAGAAAGCTGCCGGGAACCAGGTGAGCAGGCCCCAGTGTCCCAGCCCGAGGGATGGACACCAAGCTCTGAGAGCCCCCTCCCTTGAGGGGAAGGGTCCCGTGGGGGCCAGGGAGCCTGCCAGCCGCCAGCCAGCCACAAGCCTCCCACCCTACCTCAGTAACCCTCTCTCCTCTCTCCCTATGCTTCTCGTGGTTGCTATGGTTACCTCTTTGCAGGATGAGATTCTGGTGAGTACCAGGACCGGGGCTCTTGGCTTGTTTAGTGAGGGGTGGAGGGGATCGGAAGTGGGGACGGACGGACGGACAGATGGACCTGCAGGGCGATTAGGGCACCGGGGCTCCACATATACTCTCAGACCAGAGGCAAAGCCTAGCCCCACGCACAGACCTGTCCATCTGTCCAACAGGGTGCAGGAGCCCACCCTTGGCTTCATTCAGGTGGCCAGACCAGGCAGGGAGGCAGGTGCAAAAGGTGCCTGGCGAAGGCATAGCACAGAGTAGGTGTTGTTTCAGCATCTGTTGGGTGATGGATGGGAGAGGGACATGCCTTTAAGAGGCGGACAGCCAGCACGCCCAGATTGGGGAGTGAGGAGCACCTCCTTACGTGGCTCCCTGCTCCCTAGCCCTCTCTCTGCGGAGACCTTCTTTGTCAGGGGTCCTTCCTCAATGCCGTCACAGGACTAGTTTCTTTGTAGCCGTCTAGCTGCTCATGTGTGCGTGTTGACCACCTGGCAGGGACTGGCTCTCACTGAGCCCTCAGGCTGGCACACAGTAGGTACATAGCAGAATGAAGGGATTGAGAGTGGAAGCTTTCAGAGCAATTCCGTCCAGCGGATACTCCCGGGTGCCTGCCCTGGGCTTGACCCTGGGCAGGACTCAGAGGCTGCCTTTGCCTGGTGGAGAGCCGGCCCCACAGGCAGGGTCCCTGAGAGTCCAAGCAGAGTTGGGGACATAGTCAGTCCCTGGTGCAGGGGCTCTGAAGTGGGGGATAAGCGGGGAGGGGGGGGGCAGGACAAACGGGGACTGGCCAGCAGGAGGACAGCGGGGCAAGTGCTGGCAGGCATGAAGCAGAGCAGTGAGGTCAGCTGGTGAAATCCCAGGACAGGACAGGAGCGAGAGAGAAGCCCTTGGGATCCTGCTCCCGTGTTCCTGTGAACTGACAGCAGTGTGTTCAGCTAAGCGACTGCGAGGCTGTGTGACTGGGGGTCCTGTAAGAGTCTCAGGGGGTCAGGTGGGCTCTGAGGACCTCAGAAACAGGTCCAGGCCTGGGCTTTCCTGTCAGTGCTCGGTCTTCCTCAGGGTCTTCTCTGGCTGCTCAGAGGAGAAGCCAGGGGTGAGTGAGGTGGGGGGCGGCAGGAGGTGGGGGGGCATGGAGAAGCATCTCCTTGATCCTCAGTCTCAGGTCTGGCCCATCACCAGGGCCTGGACCGTGACCCTGATGGGTGGCGATGGCTCCAGACAGTTCTGGGGGCAGGTGCTCCCTGCTGTGAAAGAAGACCTTTGTCTTCTACTCTGAAAGCGGGCCCTTCCCGACTCAGCTTCTTCCCCACTACCCAACCCGGGGACCAAAGGCCCTGAGGATATAGCCTTCACCCATGCCCGCCACCAACGCAGATGGATCTCTGAGTGTTGCCAAACGCCCTGCGAGGTGCCGAGCCTTACCAGGGGACGAGGGCGCTCGGAGCCCAGCCGAGGAGACTTACCCCCACAGAGAATCACACCCCTGGTTGAGCTCAGGGGAACGATGACGGGTGATCATGGGGGTTCTGGTCCCTGCTGGGGAGCCAAGGAGGGTCTGTCTGAGAATGTCTGAGCTGGTACCTGAAGGGTGAGTGAGAATGTGCCAGGCAAAGGCGTGGGGGGCGGGGGGGAGACGAGGTCCTCTGAAGGCAATACTGTGTACAAAGTCCCTGAGATCACGGGGAAAGCCTTCGAAGAAATCGGATCTTAAGCCGAAAGTGAAGTTGGAATTGTCTCACCCCATCTGCCGCATGAACTGCTCACACACTTCCAGTGATGGGGAGCTCACCTCCTCCCGAGGCCACGGGTCCCTCACTCAGAACGCTCAGGCTGACCATAGGCTCTCTGGGGCAAGTGGACCTCTGTCTCCCAGTTTCCCAGTCTCTTCCCTTGTGGCGCCAGCCAGGGCAGGTCTGCCCCCCCCACCCCCTTCCCTGACCAATCAGGCCTCCAAGAGCTGGGGAGGGGGTGGGCTTTGGAATGCATCCCTTTACCTACCGTGGGGTCCTCCATGGGGAAGCCTGCCCCCTGCCCACTGACCCCCGCTCCCCCCTCCAGGTCATCCGGAAGGGCTGGCTGACCATTAACAATATCGGCATCATGAAGGGAGGCTCTAAGGAGTACTGGTTTGTGCTGACGGCTGAGAACCTGTCCTGGTACAAGGACGATGAGGTGAGTTTGGGGCCCCAGTCAGGTCATCAAGGGGCCAGCGGGTGACCAGAGCCGGGCTCAGACCTGACCATGAGCTTGGAGCAGTCAGGACTACTCAAAGGTGGTTAAAATCAAACCCTACAACAAAGCCCCATGGGGAGAGGGACCAGAGGCAGGTGACCCTGGGGGCTGGAAGAGGGGGCCCTCTTGCCCAGGGTGTAGGAGATGATAGCTTGGGGTGGAGCCTTGGGGCTGAGGACTGAAGGTTCGGAGAGGGGATGTGGAGATGTGGGGGTGTGGGTAGCCCTTGCTGATTGAGACGGACTGGCCTTCCTGTTTTCCCACTTAAGGGCGTGCCATGCCGCCTCCTCTGTGGTTCCCATAGGCCCATGACACACACAAGAGTCCTGCTGCCAGACACCCTGTTAACCCCTGCCCCCCCCCCCAGTCCCCCAGACTCCAACTGTCCACTGGGGCACGTCAGGGTCCCTGCAGGCGGAGGGGGATGGAGTAACGGTGCCTGCCCATGAGAAACACAGAGACCCCCCCCTCCACACACCCAGCCCCCTCCCTGTCATTGGTCTCCTTTAAGAATCAGTCTCTTTGGCTTCCACATCTGGATTCCAGAGGTGACCAGAGAGAAGGGGAGGACTGAGGGGGAGCAGGAGCTTGTGGTAATGAACGCCAGCTGGCCACCCGGTGGGGGAAGGGACCCTCCTCTTCCTGAAGGCCTGCTGGCAGGGACACGGTTCTGGAAAGGGGAGAGCGGGGCTTGGGGTGATGGCCTGTGACTGTGCCTCTAAGCCCCTCCTTAGTCCTGCTCCAAGTCTTCCCTGGATAGGGCTGCCCCTTCCCACCTCAGGCGGACGGACGGGTGGGCGGGTGGGGCGGGCCCTGTGTCGTCACTGGTGGGGTGCCAAGCCATCTGGACCTCATTACCCCAACCCCGGCCTCGCCCCTCGCAGGAGCCCGGGGGCCCTGCAAGGGAGGGGGTGTGAGATGGGGTGGTGTGGGGCCGTAGCAGGGGTTGCTTCCTGCTCTGTTCAGCTGGGCTTCATAGACACCCTCAAGGGTTGGGGGCCCTGGTCACTGGCCCTACCACTCCTGAGTTCCCATCCGGGGCCTCCTAATATGGGGACAGGGAGCGGTGGGGCGGGGGGATGTGGATCTGAAAGGGGCTCCCTGGCTTCGTTCGTACTTGGCTGTGTGGGTGGTTCTGTCTTGAGCCTTGTGTGAGCATCAGAGTTGATGCTCATGCGAATGACTACGTGGAGTGTGTGTGTGTGTACACGCGCGCGTGTGTGTCAGGGAGGGGGTGAGTATGGGTCATGAGGGGTGGAGGGTGTGAGTGAGGCTGTAGGGCTGCGTGTGAGGGGCTGCGTGTGTGCTTGGACTGCAGCGGGAGCACTTGAGTGTGCCTGGTATGTAGTCTAGTGATGTGTGTGTTTGGGGGAGGGGGAAGGTGTGAAATATGCATGTGGTTAGACTGTCGCGGGGGGTGGGGTGTAGCGTGGCCTATTGTGTGTGTGTGTGGGGGGGGGGTGTTCTGTGTGCACGTTGTCCGTGCTCGTATGCACTTGGGATGTGGCTGTGTGCTTGGGGTGTGAATGCCCCAGGGAAAGTCTGGGTCTGCGGGTCTGCGTGTGCCTGAGGGGTGGGAATGTGAGTCTCAAGGTGAATTCTCGGGGTGGGGGCGGGAGTGGGGGTGGGGGGTGAGTGGAGTTTGCAACCAGGCCGGTTGGGGACTTGGAGGGAGGGTGGCCAATTAAGGGCTCCCCTCCACCACCCAATCACTCTGGTCACCTCTGGGTAGACAGGCGGTCTTCTGACAACCTCCCCCCCCCCCCGCCCCCCATTGACCTCCCCCCATCCGCTTCTCAGTCTTCCACTACCGCCTTCCCCATCACCCCTACTCACCCCGTTTGTCCCACAGCGCTCTGCGCCTCCTCCCAGCCCTCTCCGTGCTCCCCAAGCCCCTGCCCCTGCCCCTGCCCCTGCCCCTGCCCCTGCCCAGGTCCGGCTCCGGGATGGCGGGAGGGGGTCCGTGCAGCTTTCCAGCGACGGTGGCGCCGAGGGTCTAACCCAGCCCAGCCTAACCAATGTGCAGACTACTGTACAATTGGGAGTCCTGAACAGATAGTCTAAACACTGGGTAGACGGAGTGGAGGTGTCCTCGGGTCTGTCCAGGCAGCAGGATCTGTCCATCCAGCGGGAGCTTCGGGCCCAGCCTCTGGCGACCCAAGCGCCCCCCTGCCCCAGCCCAGCCCCGCGGCCGCTCGCCCGCTCGCCCGCCCGCCGTGGTCCCCTCTGCTCCAGACTCCCCTTCTGCCTCCTTTGACGTGGCAGGGTGACGGGAGCTGGGGCTGGGAAGGAGGGGCCTGGGGAGGGGGCCGAACCGGCAGGAAGGGAGGGGTGGGGGGAGGAGGCCGCTCCTACCTAGTAGTGTCCAACCCCGAGCGCAGGCGGGCGGCTGCGGCGGCGGCGGCGGGGCCTCCCTCCAAAGGTTCCAGATGTTCCCTGGCCGCGTGTGCAACTTCCTCCTCTCCTCCCCCAGACGCCCTCTGGGGCTGCCGGCCACCCGCCTGGCATAAAGAAGGCTTTATGTGGCAGACCGGGCGGGGGCAGGGGGCAGAGGGGACTGGGCAGGATGATGGGGGGGGGGGGTTGGAGAGAAGAGGGGGAGAGCAAGGTCCTTCTAAACTCAGCCCCTCCACCTGAGATGCTGCGTGGGGTTGCTGCCCAAGTCCTCTGAGACCTTGAGGCCCACAAAGACCCCCAGCCCTGTGGCCTGGCGCAGGTCCTGTGACTTTAGGTAGACAAGCATGGTTGACAAACTCTTGGGACCCAAGAGTCATTTCTGCCCCTCCTAACAATTTTAAAGCCACTCAAGAGTCTGAAATACGTTTTTCCAAACAAATGAAATCACCGTGATCTGAAATCATAACCTCCAAATGTGTTCGATGGGACTTCGGAGGCGCGGGTTCACACTGAGAGAGCTGCATAGGGCTGGAGAGCTGCAGTTTGCCCCTCACGGGGCTAGCCAACAAAGACCTGCCCTCCCTCCCAGACCGCCCACCCGTCCCCCTTCCTCATAGACATACGTCTGCTTATACTTATCGACACACAGGCCCAGCACATATTTACGCAATTCTCCCCCAGTGCGGACAAACCAAATGTGTGTGTGCTGGTCAGAGGTGGGGGTGGGGAGGGGGGAGAGGTGGCTTCAAAGGGTTCCTAGAAAAGTGGGATTGAAAGATAATGGCACTTTTCCTCGAACTGTTTGAAGCCCCTCCCATGTAGCCCTGCCACAGACATGGCCCACCCCTGCAAACACGTGCCCACCTCCACTTGGTGCACGCATCTGCAGCGAACGCCGATCGTGGGCACACCCTGCACGGGGCACACACTGGCTCATGCTGGCTGGTGGCCCAGACATGCTTGTGCATCCAGGTATGCACGTAGGCACGCACACACACACACACGCACACGCACGCAATACCGAAAATGGCGCTGAAGCGTGTCCTGAGGCTTGCCTGTGTGTGTACGAGCGCACAACTGTTCACGTGTGGCACACACCGACACACATCTCCGGGCTCGAGCTGGGGGCCTGGCTGCTAACACATGGGTGGCTGGCGGGAGTGGACTGAGCCAGCCCTTTGAAGACCCGAAGGGCTGCCTGGCCCCCTCCTTCCCTGTCTCCGAGTCAGGAAATGAAGTCAGCCTTAACTAAAGCAAGCCCTGCAGCCTAGCAGCCAAGCAGGCAGAGTCCCTGACTGGGGCTTGCTTGAGGCGAAGCTGGGGGTGGGATGGGGGGGCGGCGCCCTCCAGGGCCCGCTGCTCTGCAGAGGGCATGGGAAGGACTTGGGCACCATCCATGTCCATGGTGGCCTTCCTTGGTGAGGGGCCTGGCTCAGGGCCAGGCTGGAGCACCCTTAGGGCCAGGGAACGGGGAATGGCAGCAATTAAGCCAGCTCAGCTCCTGCCCCTCCTTCTTCTCCGCCACCCCCCTCCAGGAGAAGGAGAAGAAATACATGCTGTCCGTGGACAACCTGAAGCTGCGGGACGTGGAGAAGGGCTTCATGTCAAGCAAGCATATCTTTGCCCTCTTTAACACGGAGCAGAGGTGCCTGCCAGCGCCAGAGTCTTCAGCCTATCGCCCTCCCTGAGTAGCCCTCGGGAAGGGGCTGGACGGGGGACGGGTAGCTGCAGAGGGGGCCTGGGATCTGCCCCAGGCCCAGGGAGGAGTTGTCTGTCAGATGCACAGGACCCCGCTTGCTCTGCACTACACAGTGTGCACAGTGCTCCCCCACGGTCTTCCGCAGTCCCTCCCCCAGTGCCTGCTTTGTGTGAGGCGCTCTGCCAGGTCCCAGGGACATCCGAGAGACCAGGAGCCTCCTGGTTCTTCGCTCCTGCGGCCTAGAGTCCAGTGGGGCCGGTAGTTAATACCCGGCTCTCACCTCCCCATCCAGGGCTGCCTACTGAGTCCTCTCCTGGAGCTGAGAGTTCAGTGCACCCCCCCCCCCCCCCCCCCCCACACACACACACACATCCCGGGAGTCCTCAGGGGGCCAGAGACCTAGGCCTGGGCCTGCACTGTCCTGCGTTCTCGGTCAAAGGCAGGGATCAGCCCCTTTACTGCTCATTTCCCTAACTCCTGGCCTAGAGCCCTGGCGGCAGAGTAGTTAAGGGTTGGGCTGCTAATCACAAGGTGAGCAGTTTGAAACTACCAGCCATCCTGTGGGGGTAAAATGAGGCCTTCTACTCCCATGTAGCGTTTTAGCCTCTCAGATTCCCCTGTCCTACAGGGCCACTCCGGACGTGAGTTTGTTTGTTTTTCCTCACCGTGTGACCCTAGGAGGCAGGCATGGTCATTAGAATTCTAGGAAAGCAGACCTGGAAAGAGACTTTCTCAGGGTCTCAGGTCAGACATGTGGGAACCGAGCAAGCTGGACCTGAACTCCAGGCCTGATGACCCCAAGGAGGGTCTTAGCCACCCCCGAGGATGGGCTTTGCCTCCGTCTCCCCTCATCTCCTGCCCCATTTCCCAGGAACGTGTACAAGGATTACCGGCAGCTGGAACTGGCCTGTGAGACTCAGGAAGAGGTGGACAGTTGGAAGGCCTCCTTCCTGAGGGCTGGCGTGTACCCGGAGCGCGTGGGGGTGAGTGGCCCGGCGGCGAGGGGCACGGCCAACTGCTCGTACAAAGGGCCCCTGGGGCACCGTCCTCTGTGGTGCCAAACCATGTGCCATGTCTCTCTGAGCCTCTGTTGGGCCAAGCAATGTCAGGGGTCCCTGGCCCCACCTGCCCTGGTGTGAGGTTCTCCACTGCAGTTTTATGTGCCCCCAAAGGTGTTTCCTGCACCCCCTTCCCATGGTGGTGGTTGCTTCGGACGGCCTTCTCCTGCCGGAGCAGCGGCTCAGCGCAGCTCACCGTGGCACTGTCTCAGGCTGGAGGCAGTGCCCTGCCTTCACTCACCTTCTCCCTCTTTCCTCGGTGTGTGTGTCTGCTTCGGCTGTGCTCACCCATCCTCTTGGTGACGATGCTGGTGCTTTGTGGCCTTGACGTGGTGGGCCTCCCAGGACAAGGAGAAAGTGAGTGCACCCTGCCCCTGCCTGGTACCAGCCATGCCGGGTGCTAGCCATGTCTGTAGAATCAGAGAGAAACCCAAGAAACCACGGAGGGGTGCTTTGCTTATTCCAGATTAGAAAACAGACGCCGATTCTCGGCACCAATGTCACATCAAAGGAGCCCTGGTAGTCTGGTGGGGGAGGCTGTGTACAGCTACCTGCAAGGTCAGCGGTTCAAACCCCCCAGCCACTCCTTGGGAGAAAGGCGAGGCTGTCTGTCCTGTAAAGGTTTACTGCCTCTGGAGCCCTCTGGAGGGTCGTTCTGAATCAGAATGGAATCAGTGGCTCTGGGTCAAAGACAAGGCTAAAGGAAGGGAGTCCGGGGCTTTGAGGGATGGTGGGAGGGGCAGAGTCCAGAGCCCCAGAGCATGCGAGGACCCGCCGGGTGGCTGTGTGGTCCGGTCAGGCCCTTCTCCTGTCTGTGCCTCACGCTTCCTGGCACCCGTGGAGGCGCTGAGACCTGGGCCAGGAGCCAACGCCCGGCAGGGCCCTTGTGAGGCTGGGTAGACTGGGCCACCCTGATGCCCTTCTGCTTCCGACTGCAGGCCAGTGAGACCGAAGAGAACGGTTCGGACAGCTTCATGCACTCCATGGACCCGCAGCTGGAGCGGCAGGTGGAGACCATTCGCAACCTGGTGGACTCGTACATGGCCATCGTCAACAAGACTGTGCGGGACCTCATGCCTAAGACCATCATGCACCTCATGATCAACAACGTGCGTAGCTCGCTTGTGGGGGAAGGCTGTCCTTGTAGCCCAGAGGCAGGTGGCCAGTTCAGCCGGAGGGGGGCGGGGAACAGGTCTGGGAGGGAGACCTGGTCCACTTTCTAATAGCCACAACCCCCCCCCCCCCAAAAAAAAAGTAGAAAGAAACAAAACTCAAGATAATGATATATTTCATTTAACGCAGTATATCCAAAGTACCATTTCTTTTTTTTCTCTCCCAAATACCATCTTTTATTGGGGGGGGGGGCATCACTGCCCTCTTGTGGGAGAAGGAGGCTCAGCCTTGCTCCTAGAGAGCTGCTGCTGGATTTGAACTGCCAACCCAGTAGGCTGCACTCAACCACTAGGCATTAGGGCTCAGTCCCAAAATACCATTTCAACATAGAAACGTAGACCTAATAGTACACCTAATAGTTAAATTATTGAGACCATATATATATATATAAATTTTCCAACTCTGATTCAGTCCCTTAATTTTCTTTTTTGTTTTTTTTTGTTTTGTTTTGTTTTGTTTTTGGGCATCACTGCCCTCAGGTGGTGGGAGTAGGAGGCCCAGCCTTTGCTCCGTGGAGCTGGAATCGAACCTCCATCCCAGTGGGCCACAGTCTCACGCACAACCACTATGCCACCGGGGCTCAGCCCCCTCAATTTTCATTGCAAATACTTGATCTATATTTAGGTTTCCTGAAATTTACAGTGGAAAAAGTAGGTTCACATGGCCATGCTGTTCCAAACGTAAATTAAAAAAAAATTCCCATAAGTGAATCGAGTTTTAGTTGTTAAATTTATATTCAAATTCAAATTTGGAACCTCGGTTGCACGAGGCTCACTTCTAGTGCCTCAGTAGCCACAAGTGCCTCCCATATTAGGCAGGGAAGGATTGGACCTCTGAGGTCAGAACTCTCAAGGGAGGAAAGGGAGAGGGAGGCAGAACAGGGGATCATGGTCCAGAACACTGGGCACAGGCTGGGGGAAGGTATGGCCCAGAGTAGTGAACTGGGAGAACATGGGCTAACCCGGTAAGGCCAGACCTGGTAGAAAACACAGTTCTTAATGTAGGTAGCACATGCTGGCACCCTGATCCACTGCCCCTAAACAGGGAGCGCCGCCCCTACACACACATAAATTCACATATATCTTCACCCCAGCCCCCTCCAAGGCTTGGGCAAAAACCATGGCCCCAGTAGAAAGGACACTGTTTGAAGCACGATTTTGCTAGTGTGGATCAATGAGCAACCCTCTCTCAGCCTCTTATTTCCTCACACGTAAAACATGGATCATGACAGCACCAACTTCACAGGTGCATATAAAGTGCATAAGGACAGGGCAGCTGGCCATGGGAGGGAGGGGCTCATCATCTGAATAATGAACAAAGGAGACCCACCCAGAGGGAGTGGTGAGGCTTTGGGGCTGCTCCCTGCAAAGTCACCCAGTTCCAACCCACCAGCCGCTCTTGGGGAGAAAGACAGGGTCTTCCACTCCCCCACAGCGTCGCCATCTCTGAAAGTCACAGGGGCAGTTCTTCCCTGTCCTTGCAGGGTCCCTGTCAATTGGCACCAACTGGAGGGCAGGGAGTTTGGACTGGGGTTTTGGTGCCAGAGTCTCAGAGGGCTGGCACCTGGTGAGCCCAATCCAGGTGTGCGTTCAGGCGCCTAGCTCGGTTCCCCAGGGTCCAGAATACGCTCAGCTCTTATCTTCTTTATTTTGGCCCAGTGGAGAGTGCACCTCTACTGGGAAGGGGGCAGCCACCCCATTCTACCGAGAAGGCAGCCAAGCTCAAAGAACTGAATAGGCAGACGCCCTCGTGGCACCTCCTCCCGGATCTGCACCGTGCACGGGTTACGTTTTTTTTTTTTGGGGGGGGTGGGCATCACTGCCCTCAGGTGGTGGGAGTAGGAGGCCCAGCCTTTGCTCCGTGGAGCTGGAATTGAACCTCCAACCCAGTGGACCGCAGTCCCGCGCACAACCACTACGCCACCGGGGCTCAGCCGCACGGGTCACTTTTCCTCAGTCTTCCAAAAGCTGAGAAAGGAGTGGAAGGGGGACATTTCAAGTTTAGGGCAGGCGGAAGCAGTTTGCAAAACTCCAAATCCCCCCAGGCTCTCAACAGAGAGCCCAGCGCCCCTTGCAGAAAACAATGGCTCACGGTCAGGTTCCTGCCCCCCTCTCTCGTCCGCCCGCCCGCAGACGAAGGAGTTCATCTTCTCCGAGCTGTTGGCCAACCTGTACTCGTGCGGGGACCAGAACACTCTGATGGAGGAGTCAGCGGAGCAGGCGCAGCGCCGCGACGAGATGCTGCGCATGTACCACGCCCTGAAGGAGGCGCTGAGCATCATCGGCGACATCAACACGACCACCGTCAGCACGCCCATGCCCCCGCCTGTGGACGACTCCTGGCTGCAGGTGCAGAGCGTACCGACCGGACGCAGGTACCAGGGCCGGCCCCCACGGCCCCAAAGCCCCCAGCCCGGGGCCCGCGGGAGGAGGACCGGGACCGGGCAGTGGCGCGCCCGCGTCGCCGGGACGGCTCCCACCTGGAGCGAGGGGCGGGGCTTAGAGATGGGCGGGGCTTATCGCGGGGCGGGGCTTGCCGTGGAGCGCTGGCTGCGGAGCGGGGCGGGGCGGGGCTCGGATGTTGGCGCCGCTGGGGGGCGGGCGGGAGAGACTTATGGGCGCAAGGGGGAGGAGCTTGCGTGCATGGGCGGGGCCAGCACTGAGCTGAGGGCGGGGTCTCTGACCGGGGCAGCACTATTCATCAGCCTCCTACGTTTGTATCCTGCTCACTGTCACTCGCAGGTCACCCACGTCCAGCCCCACGCCGCAGCGACGAGCCCCCGCCGTGCCCCCAGCCCGGCCAGGGTCGCGGGGCCCTGCTCCTGGGCCTCCGCCTGCTGGGTCCACCCTGGGGGGGGCACCCCCCGTGCCCTCCAGGCCGGGGGCTTCCCCTGATCCCTTCGGCCCTCCCCCCCAGGTGCCCTCGCGCCCCAACCGCGCCCCACCCGGGGTTCCCAGGTGAGTAGGGGCTAGGTGCGGCGAGTGGCCGCCCGGCTAGACGGGACTGGAAGGGTGCGGGGCGGTAGAGCGTGGGGAGCTGACCTTGGATTCTGGGGCATCACCCTGGCCGCCAGAGCTGGCCCTCTCTGTCCCAGCCCCTCGGATGGTGGGTGCCGGAGCCATGGGGTGTACGGCACAAGGCTGGCGGAGCGTGTCCTGGCCCCCACAGAGCGCTGAGTCCCGGTGGTGGTCGTTCCTGGGGAGGGGGCCGTGGGGTCCGTCCCACTTGCCCCCCCTTCTTTCCAGCACTTGCATGGCGTTTCCCTCCTGTCTCCCTTTCCGGGCCTTCCACACGTGGATTCTGCCTTTTCCCCCTCTCGCTTTACCCCCTCCTCCACTCCGCCGCCCTCTTCTTCTCTCCCGCCCCTGGTGAGCCTAACTCAGGGCTGGACCAGGGTGCGTTCCCTTCACTTCCCCTCAGAGCTCCCCGGATGGTGTCGCCTCCCACTGAGCTCCCCCAAGGGGGTGTGCAACCTCCGGCCCCCAGGAACTTAGGCGAGGTGGTGTCTGTGTGACCTGCGAGGTGTGCGAGGTGTGTGTGGGCGTGCACACAGGTGTGGTGAGCATATGAGTGGCACCCAGGCAGGGGAAGAACAGGGAGCTTCCCCCTCCTGCCTCCTGCCCTGCCAGGCTTACCAATTTGCAGGGGTGGGGGTAGGAATGGGTGATGGGGGGACATTCCCAGAGATTTCCAAGGAAAATCACTCCCCTTCACCCTTTGACCCATGACCCTCTGTGAAGGAAATGCCCACCAGTACCTAACTCTTGGCCTCAATCTGCCCTGCTCCCACTGGCCACATTCTCTGAGGAAGAATACACCAGACCAATGGCATCCATGTACATTTGCAGAATTTTGCAGGGTGTTCTTGAGGGGGGGGGGTGTCCAGCTTTCACAAATCCAAAGTAAAGCAGGGAGGGATTTGCTCTCTGGTGATCTGATATCAGAAGCAAATGTCCGGGTGGGTGGGAGGAGGAGAAGAAGAAGGAGAAGCAGATGGGGTTAAGGCAAGAGCACTGGCTTGGGCATTCAGAGATGCTGGTCCATCTAGGACATGAGGCAAGTCGCTTTCCCTTCCAGGGCCCTCAGGTTCCCTCTACCTATGCCAGTTCCCTTTCTGCCTTTCTCCCAGGGTGGCCGTGGAAACTGAGGGACACAGGGCCTCTAGAGGTGTTGCATCAGCTGCCGGTCTAGCTGTAGGAGCACTTTGCTAACTGCCAACACAGCTTCAGACCCTTCGGGGTGTTCGCACGGGCCCAGTTGCTGAGGTGTGGTGTAAACCCCCACAGCGAACGGCTTACCTAGTGCATTCTGACTCTGTGGGACAGTCTAAAACGGCCCCTGTGCGTGCCCAGGACTGCAGATCTTTATGGGAGTAGAAAACGCCATTTTTCTCCTGCACAGCAGCCGATGGTTTCGAACCACTCATCTAGCGGTTAGCAGTCCAACCCATTGCGCCACCAGGGTTCTGTGAGGTGTGGTACAGGGCACGGTTATCATACGGCCCCGGCTTTCGAGTGGGTCTTCCTAACACTCTTGGCCCGGCCTCTGCATGGCATCAGTCTGGGAGCACTTCTGAAAGGAAGCTCGACTCCAGGGTGGGACTTGGTTGAGCCGAGGGGCAGCTGGGGAGGCATCAGCCGGGGCATCTGGGCGGGGCCCAATGGGGGTGGGGGCGTTGAGGAGAGCCGCTGGCCAGAGCAGGATACAGATAGCAGAGGAATCCCAGATGTTGCCAGGCTGAGGTGGGGCAGGTGAGAGACCCTCTAGTGCAGTTTTGACCTGGGACGCAGAGCAACAGGGAGCCCTGGAAGGCTCTTGGGCGGAGTAATGAGAGCTGGAGCCCCAGGAAGCAAGCCCCGTCCCTTTTGGAGCAGTGCCGGGGGGCTCCCTGAGCACACCAGGCACCCAGGCACGAGTGTACAGGGAGCTGGTGCAAATGCCTTCTGTGTGCGGGTGAGCTTCTGTGTTGTGACCCAGCCCTCGCGCGTGCTTCCGTGTGCCGAGCGGCCGCATGCCCCGGATCCATGCTGCACGTGCCAGCCGGCGAGGCTGCTGGGCACCGGGGGTGGGGGTGTATGCGTGCCGTTTGTGGGCATGTGTGTTAGCGTGGGCATGCAGGACCGTGAGGCCTCCCAGCATGTGTGTGCACGCCCAGGCGTGTGCGTGTGCGTGCCCCCCCCCCCAGGCCTGCCCCACCCCCGTGCGTGTGAACTGCCATGTTGATTTCGTGCTGTCTTTCAGAATCACTATCAGTGACCCTTGAGGAGCTCAGACACGGTAGGTACAAGCCTCTCCGCCCGCTGCATGAACAGTGTGTCTGCCCCCTGCTGCACCAGCTCCGCACGGTGCGGGCACACCTGGGCCGGCAGAGGCAGGCTCCCCCTGCCCCTTCTGCAGCTCCAGACTTCCTCTCTCCTCTTTCCGTCTGTCCTTGCTGCCAGCTGGCTCTCATCTCCCTCCCCAGCGAGCCTCGGGACTCAGTGCCGCTGCCCCGAGACCTCTTGGGACGGGCTCCGTGCCCAAGCTGGTAGACACGGCTGCTCTCTGGAGCCATCAGAGAGGCAGAGGGAGCGTTTATGGTGCAGGGGCGCGGAGCTTGGAGGGGTCAGTATGAGACTGGACGCTGAGGCAGCCAGAAGCCGCTCGCCTCATCTGGGAGGGTGGGGAGGGAGGAGCTGGGAACCAAAGCCAACTGGAGGGCAGAGGGCAATCCACTGACCGGGCAATCCACGCTGTCCCCCAGTCTTCCAAGGACGGATGTGATGATGCGTCCTAGCCCCCACCCTGCTGCGAACCCGTAACACACCTCACAGGGGAGGCAGGGACAGCAAAACCCTCCCTGGTATCGGGTGCTGATGGCCGTGACCTCAGCCCTCCATCACAAGCCCTAAGCTGGTCCTCGGGCCTCAGGCTCCCCGACGTTGGCCTCTTGCTCCTAGGGGTGACCTATGGGGGACAATGGTGTGCCCAATGACCTAAGCCTTGCCTAGTGTAGTGCAGCCCAAGGCAGGTCACAAAGCCCATTCCGCTACGAGCCAAGAGAAAATGACTTTTTAAAAAGACACATGTCATTAGCAAATGACATAATCATCTAAATGAAAACTCAGCAAATATTTAAACCAAAAAAAAAACCACCCAGCTAACCTGCCTGCCACTCTGCCTTGGCCCCTGACTCTCTCTTCTGCTCTTCCCCAGCAGGAAGGGCCCAGCCTCACCTACGCGACCTGCAGCCCCCCGACCAGCTGAGGCTCCCCTCTTAGACTTATAAGTCTGTGGCCACGGGCATCCAGCTGCCTGCCCTCTCAGAACTCCCCCGGGCTTTCTGATCACCCAGAGGGGCCTCCAATCTCTTGCCCATGTTAGCACCACCCCGCACCGCACCCTTCAGGTTCTCTGGTCTTTCTGCAACCGGGGCCAGTTTCTTAGAAGGCATGGGGATCAGAGAGGAGGGAGTCAGCAGGGGGGCCAGTGGTGGCGGTACCTGTGTTCTGGAGGTGTGGGTGCACTGCCTGGGTGGTGTGTGAGACCAGTGTGTGTGGTAGTGGGGTGGCCGCCCCAGAGGCCCCGTGAAGCTCTGGCCCCGACCCATCCATCTCCAGCAGCTCCTCCCCTTCTTGGTCTTTTGCTCCGGAACCTTGCCTCCCCTGCCCCCGGGCCACCTCCTCCCGCCCCTGCCCTGGCCATTCGCGCCTTACCAGCTTCCCCTCCTTTTCTCTCCCATCTCTTTTCTCTCCGCTTTCTCGCCAACTGCCAGCCGATCGGGTCAGGCAAGTCCATCCCGTCCTGAGAGCCCCAGGCCCCCCTTCGACCTCTAACCAGATTCCTCCCGCTCCTCCTCGGAAACTTACCTTTCCAAGCCTGCCCGGACGGCTCTTCTGTGACTTGACAGTGGCTACCCCTGCCCCCTCCTCAAAGCCCCCTCCTCTGTGACTTAGTCTGTTGTAGTGGTGAGCCAACACATCCAGGCGTGACACTGGTGAAAACTTGTGCCCCCTCTGTGGTATTGCTCCTACCCTGGTCTATAAATATCTATAAATACTCATATATATACATATATATACATACATATATCTATCTATAGGGCAGACACAGCCTTGCCTCTCGTGTTGAAATTCAATCACTGTGCTGTCCTGTGGCGTCTTGTGGCCTATCAGGGAACGCTATCACCACCTTGACACCCCCTTTCCCAAGTGTTGGTCCACCTCCAGTGAGCCTCCCTGTGGACCGCCAGCTTGCCCCCCTCCTCTCCTCCCGGCCTCCCGCCCCCCCCCCCTCAGAGCATGGGGCTACTGTACCGGCAGCCATGTGGGTCTCTGGCTGCCACCGGTCTTGCTGTCTCTTGGCTGAGAATAAAACCCATTTCTGGATGATGGAGAACAAGGTGTCCTCTGCTGGCTTGTGTTCCACACGGAATTCCGTGGGGGTGGGGGTGGGGGGCGGCTGAAACACTCGGGGGAGGGCTGGGATGAACTTGGCATCCCCAAAAGCGGTTTCGAAAACACGTTCAGCAGTGCCTCTGCTCCCCGAGTGAACTTCGCTCCTGGGGGTCCTTTGGAGAAGAGACAGGAAACTCACTGGAGGCTATGGGTACCAGGGGCAGGCAGGGAGACAGCCCTGGGACGGGCTTTTTCTGCCTCTCCTCCCCAGATCCTCTTGTCTCAAAGGTGGGGGGTGTTAGCCATTATTAAGACAGGACCCTACAGCCTCCGTGGCAGACCCTGGGAAGCCCCCAGACCACCCAGCCCTTTTCCAGGTGCAGGGCCTGAAAGATCTCCCATCTGTCTCACTGGGCGGGCGCGCTCTGGGCACTCTTAAACAGACTGCCCTCTGCTGGCCAGACGGGCTCCCCAGTTCTGCCTCCACATAGCCCAGGACCCAAGACCAAGTAGTGGTGAAATATTTATTCCAGAAGTTTCAAAAGCAAAATAATCGAGTTGAATAGTAGGAGCACTCAAACCCCATCCCCACTTCCTTCCTCTGTTATAAATAGCTTTCCCATCCCCAAACCGTTAGACCCTCATTCCCATTTGACATCTCCCTCTTTAAGACACAGGAGGCCTATGGGCTTTGGAATATACACAGACACAATATATACATACGCCACCACCCACCACTGGAGAGGTCGGAGGAGGTACGCTCCGGGGGGCAGGGGGGCCTTTGAAAGCGGGGTGCCCGGGCAAGCTGAGCCTCCCACGAAATTAGAGTTATCTGCTATTTAAATAGGTGCTTATAACGTTGAGTTTTCCTTCTGCTTGAAGGCTTCCGCCTTTTTGTGAATGGAACCCCTGGTCCTCTTTTATTCAAAGGGGGTCTCTTCCCTGGTGGTCTAGTGCTTTGGGAGCTGGTGCGCCCTCAAAGAAAGGGGGGCACATTCCAAATTAGGAGGGGGTGGCAACTCATAGGGGACCTTTATTCAATGAAGGGGGGAAGGTCAGCAAAATTAAGCACCCCAAAATAGGTCAGTCCCTACAGACCGTGTAGGAAAACTGGGGAATGACGTTTGAATGGGGCGCGGTTGGGAGTGAGCCAGAGGTTTCGAATGAGACCCAAGCGCAGCTGCACCCCACGGTGATGCACGAAGAGTCCACTGAGGTGAGAAACGCTCCCTTTGTGCCGTGTGGATTCCACTCCACAGCAACGCCATGATTATGTGGGGCAGGATCCCATCCCTCCCTCCCTCCCTCCCAGACAGTCTGCAGGGAAAAAAGGGACTCACGGGCGCTGTCTACGCAGGGATGGGGGAGGCGGTGGAGCTGAAGGGAGCCACCGCAGACATCCTTTGTCACGTAAGGCCCCCTCTGTCTCCAGGCTCCCCGCTTCCCTGAGTGGAAGGCTCAGGGTGAGTCTCTCTGAATCCTGAAGACACCCCCTTGCTTTGTGGAAGACTCAGGGAGTCCCTTAGTGGCAGCGCGGTCCCCTCTTGGAGGAGGCCGCCTCCATCCCGATTCATTCCCAAGCCTTTCCCTTTGACGACGCTTTACCCTTCCAGACACTTTACCCTTCCACGCTCTCGCTCTCTCTCTCCCAGCGCTGCTGGAGCTGCTGCCCTGGGAATCCCTACAGCCTAGTGCACTGGTTTCAATAGGGAACCACCCTCCTGGGCTGGCCACTACTGCCCCTGGGGAGTTCCGACCCTCTAAACTCTTCACGGGGAGCAGGAGAAAGCTGGTCTTCCTCCGCGCGGAGCAGCTGGTGGCTTCAAATTGAGGGGTGGCCGCCCCGTGCTCATATCCACCTCACGTCCGCCCTCCCCCGGATCTCTGTGACACATCAAGTCTCTCACGCTGAGTCATTCACGAGGCCACTTCTCATCCCAAGTCCATCTAGTCGTCGCCGTCGTCCTCACGCTAGACGTCAGCATCCCTCTGCGCGGCGAGTCCCCGCGATACGGGCCCTTCTGAACGTCACCGGGTCGGGCCGCGCCGGTGGGACCCGGGTCTCCCTCCAGGGGGGATGGTGCTGTTGTCATCGGTCGCACACCCCGGCTCCACGGAGCGCAGCTCCTCCCGGCTGCGGCTTCACGGAGGTAGCCCTTGGCCGGCAGGGTCCGTGGAGCCCAGGTCTTCTCGCCTCACTTTCCATAGCCATCGCTTCGCTTACCGGCTCTACGGAACACAAGCCCTTCTGCCAGAGAGCAATTTAAATCAACGTTTATTTACTCCCCTCCCGGCGAAATGGGGCACAGCGCCCTTTTTCTAGGTGTTACCACGATAAAACTGAGGATCCCTGCCGTTCGGCGGTCCTTTTCTTAGAACACGTGTCAATCATGTCAAGTGCGTCGCCTGCAGCCCCCTCCTAGGGGTGTCCCTCAGCCCTCCCTTACATAGCTCCCAGCCCTCCCTACTTAAATAAACATATCCCTCCACCCGCCTAGAGAAACTTTAGCCCCAGTTTTCTGTAGAAATAAATGCCTAAGCCCATATTTGATATATTAGCTATCTGAGCACCCTCAAAGGGAGGATGCAGACCCTATGGAGAGGGGTTCGCCCCTCGCAGAGAGAAAAACAAGTCACTGAACCCAATGACTCAGCTCCTTGCAGGAGGGAGAACTGGCCCTCTGCCCGCCGTACTCAAGTGAGGCCATGCGAGCAGGAGGCCAACAAATAGCTGCTGAGTGTGACTCGCGCTGCTTGGTACCAGGCCGCCCGGAGGAGGCCCGCCCCACTCCCTCAAGTTTGCTGGACTGAACCAGCCGCAGAGGTAAAGGAGCCTGGCTCTGGCCCCACGATGGCCACTCCTGGTCCACTCCCTGGGTGACGTAGATGACCTACCGGGGGGGGGGGGGGGGGGGGGGGGGGGGGGGGGGGGGGGGGGGGGGGGGGGGGGGGGGGGGGTCGGGGTGTCGGGTGAGTGGTGCTGTAAAAGGGGACAGAGTCCCCGACCCCATGGCCATGGCTTAGATCATCAAGACCTTCACCTCGTCCCTCTCATCGGGACGATAAAAAAAAGGAATACATGGGTTGTCGCCCAGACTCGGGTAATCCTGTGGATACTGGATCTCCTTCAGCAGCTTCATAATCTGCTGGGCGGTAGAATTCTCCAAAGCTTCGGGAGCTGGGAGGGCCTCTCCCTGCATGGGCTCCATAGCCTCCACCGGGCTGGCTTCTTGGGGGCCTGGGGAGAAAGGCAGGCCTTTGAGCAATGTGTACGACTCTCCCCTGCTCCTGCGGGTCCTCCCCTCCTCCAAGGTCCCTACTCACCTTGACCCTGGGCCCCGCCGAGAACCCCAGCAGGAGCAGCGGCAGTCGCCATCCTCTGGGGGGCGGTGTGGCACTTCTGGTACCATTCATTTCTCTCATTGACCAGTCTGCAGACCAGTTCTTGAAACTCTAGCATCTTCATCTGGAAGGAGAGGTGCTCAGCATGGGCACCCCCACCGCCGCCCAGCCCCTCGGCCCGCCCACGGAGACGGAGGCCCCTACTTTGATGTCCTCTTTGTCCTGGGCCAGCCGGCTGATGTACTCCTCCTTCACGCGGTGCCGCTCCCTCAGGACCGCCCGCTGGTTCTGGTACAGAGTGATGTACTCTCCTGGGAGAGCACGGGACGGCAGGGGTCACGACTCGGAGGCCGGGGCTCCCTGGGACCCGTGCTGTCCGCGCCCGTGGTGCCAGGCCCCGCTCACCGATAGTGTCCGTCTCCCCAGACAGCTGCATACAGCGGTGCTCCAGCTGCTCCAGACGTTCTTGCAAATCCACCTTCTCTCTCATGATGACGGAAAAGCGTCCCTGGAGCCCAGACACCCGGGTCAGGGGACAGCAGCAGCCCGGCCTTGCCCTCTGGTCCCAGGCCAGGAGGCGTGAACTCACTCACCTGGAGCATCTCCATGGCCTCCTGGAGGTTCTGGTGGGTCTCCCCAGACGGATCGTTCTCCCCGGCCCCGGGAGGTGGGGCCTCCAAAGGAGTCGCTTGCTGGTCGCGCAACTCTTGATTCTTGAGAGCCTCCCTCAGCCGGGCCTGCTCTTGCTCTGCCCGGGTCAGGGCCGCTTTGAGGAAGGCCACCTGCAGGCAAGGAGTGCGGGTGTGGGCTTCCTGGGCAACCGCTCAGGGCAGGGAGGCAGGAAGAACCTGGGGATCACAGGTCACTCGGAGGTTCCTGGGGATGACAGGTCACTCGGAGGAGGGGCTGGTCCCAGGAAGGTGCCGGGAACAGAAGCCAGGTAGGGCTGAGCAGGGGCAAGGCAGCAGGGGCAGGCGGCTCACCTGGGCGTCTTTACTATCCGTGTCTTCAGGGGTGCTCGGCGCTGCTTCGGGAGCATTCTCCTCCCTCCTCTGATTGGCCGGTGCGGCTCCTGTAGGGGGCAGCCGGGGGATCCTTAGATGACCACCAAGGGGAGGTAGATGGACCCCGGACACTTGTCAGGGCCCACCTTTGCCATCGCCTCACTGCAGCTTTGGGCCAGCCGCTCTCCAGAGCAGCGGGCTCTCAACCCGTGGGTCGAGACCCCTTTGGGGCTCAGACGACCCTTTCACAGGGGATGCCCGATTCACAACGGTGGCCAAATGACAGTGAGGAAGTAGCAGTGAAAATAATGTTATGGTTGGGGGGTCACCACCCCCGGAGGAGCTGTCTGACAGGGTGGCAGCATTAGGAAGGTCGAGAAGCCCTGCTTCGAGGGAAAACGATGACTTCTCCTAAAGGCCTCTTCTAACTCCACTCTCCAATCCAGTGGTTTTTCCCACCTTCCTAACGCCAAGACCCTTTAGTACAGTTCATGTTGTGGTGACCCCCTGCCCCCCCCCCAACCATGAAATTCTTTTCATTGCTATCTCATCACTGTCATTTTGCTACTGTTAGGAGTCAGGTGACCCCTGTGGAAGGGTCGTTCAAGCCCCAAAGGGGTCGCGCGACCCACAGGTTGAGAACTGCCGAGCCGAAGGAAAAGCCCCCTCTCCACTCAGCCTTTCTCCTCCACTCCCTCTGGGGCCGCGTGGTGCTTACCAAGCTGAGCCTCGGAGCCCGGCGGGGCCTGCAGCTGTCGGTTCGGTTGGGTGGAAGCGTCCAGGGGCTCCTACAGGGCCAGGGTCGACAGTGAGCAAGGGCACGGCTCCCCAGGCCCTCCCTCGCAAGGCCCTTTCTCGGCACTGGGCCGCTCCCGGCCCCGGGTCCCCCGTACCTCTGGGGAGCCCCCAGTGACCTCCGTCGTCTTCGGGGCGTCCTCGCGCCGGGCCTGCTGCAGGCACAGCTTGCTCAGCTCCTCCTTCTCCAGCGCCACTTGTCCATAGGCCACCGCCTGCAGCTGGTAGGCGGCCACGCACTGCTGCACGTGGCTCGGGTACTGGTCTCGCTGCGCTTGCAGAGTCTGGGCCTCTTGATTCTTGGCTTCCACCTGGGAGGCACTCCGGGGCGAGGGACCCAGAGTGAGTGCGGGTGCCAGCCTACCTGCTCCCCGCTTCTGAACCAATATACGGGCAGGAGAGGTGCTGTGCAGTCCCTGCGGGGCAGGCACTGTGGGGTTCTGTCGCCTGCCTGGGGCCCTGACTTCCTGGACCCACAGCCTAAGTGCCAGTCTCCCTTCTTTGCCCAGAGCCCCAGGCCTTCACCCAGCCTCACGTCTCCTAGCCTTCTTTCCCCCCTTGTGACTAAGCCGCTGGCAGGCAGGAAAGCGGAGAGAACAACCATCCGTTAGACTCAGCGTGCCTGCGTGGCGCTTGGGCATGCATTCTCGGATTGAATTCCCAACAGCTCTCCAAGGAGGAGCCTGCCAAGCACCCTCGAAAGCAGCCGAGTGAGCTGTAGCTGAGGGCGACAGAGTGAAGACACCCCCGTGGCCCAAGTGTGAAGTCTAGGCTTGGATCCAAGGAGGTGCTGTCATGCCACTGTCTGTCTGTCTCTTGCCCTAGAAGTAGGGCCTTGGGGCCTTCTTGCCGGGATGATAGCCGATGCCCTGGGGGGGTGGGGGTGGGGGTGCCTACCTCGAAAAGTCAGGGGGCAGGGATAGTAAAAAGTCATGGTTTCCGTGGGGTTCTGTGGTCATTTGTCCCCCGCCCCACCCTCCTCTGCAGCTGGCTGGCCGGCCTGGTCCTGGCTCCGTGGGCCCAAGCACCTCTCCCTCCCCCGGGGTGGGGGGGCCTCCTTCCCAGCCCTTCTGGGACGGGCAGGGTTACCATCTGCTTCAGGTCATCCAGCTGCTCCTGAAGGTGGCCCAACTTCTTGGCCAGTTGCGCCTTGACGTGCTGCTCTGACTGGAGAGAGCAGGTCAGCTCCATTTTCTCGTTGGTCTGCACGGAGAGAGGTCAGCCCCAACCCGGTCGGTCATCGGTGGCCCCGTGACTGCCCACAGCTCAGGCCAGGGTGGACACAGCCCAGGAGAGGCCCCTCCCCCACCCCGCACCAGCTGAGCAGGGCGCTCTGGCTTCTGGGACGCCCATCACGGGCACCATGTCCCTTGAAGTCTACAGAGACCCCCCTTTTAGGGTAGGGAAGCAGAGGCCAGGGGGCTAAGGGTCTTTGCCCTGCGCACCAATTTGATGAAGGTGTCCTGGAGCTCGGCCAGCTGAGCCTTGAGGTTGCTGTTCTGCGTGAGGACGATGCTGATGGTGGCATGGTTGCTCTCCATGGTCTCCAGAATCTTGCTCCGATCGGCCTCCTGCTGGTTCCACAAGGCCGCTATCCACTCGAGCTCCCGCAACCGCTTCTCCTGCTCCTGGTTCACAAGGACCAGGTTTGCCTTCTCCTCCAGCTCCGACTTCAGGAGCTCCTGCTGCTCTGCCACCTTGGCGTGCAGTCTCTCCGTCTCTGCCCGCAGCCTGCTTTCTTCCTTCGAGCGGCCTGACGGAGACCTGGCTGGGGGCTCTGCTGTGTGCGCCTTAGGTGGGGCGGCAGCTATGGAAGGGAGCACACCATCAGGGCTTCTTGCCTCTCCCATCTCAGAGAGGCCTCGCCTGGGTGCACGGTGCCCCGTCCAGCGCCTCCCCTCCATCCTGGTCCCTCGTTAGTAACTCCACCCACCCATACGACGGCCCGCCTTTCCAGCCTCGAAGGAGCACTTTCTAGTGTGGTGCTCGTTTTGAGGACCCAGGCAACTCTGGGCGTTGGATAGTGGTTCCTCCATGCCCCCCCCCTACCCCTCTGCAGATGGGGCCACTGAGGCCGAGAGAGATGGTCAACACCAGTGACTGTCAACGCCGGGCACAGGCTGCTTTGCTCCTCCACCACACATGCCTTGTTTGCACACACACTGCCCTGGCTTTTCTGAGCTCCCCTCACCAGCCCTCTGGCATCTGGCTCTCAGGCCCCAGCCCCGGCCCACCTATCTCCTTCTTGAGTTCCGCCACGCTGGCCTCCAGCTTCTGCACCAGGAGCGCGTTCTGGCTCTTCTCTTCTTTCAACGTCTGCACCTGCCCGCCGAGCACAGGGTGGGAGACCGTGTGACACGAGGCCAGCCAGGACCGGAGTCCTGATCCTGGCGCCCACCTGCCCCCTCTCTACAACCGAGCGCTCACCCTGACTCCCTCCCACCCTCCCCTTCTACGATGGAACCCTGATTCTGGACCCCATCTCCGTCTGCCTCCACCTCTCCACACAAAACCGCACTGGTCAAAAAGCCTGGCCGGCTACCAGAAGCCTCCCAAGCCCGAGCACCAGAGCGACTTTGGTTGGGAATGCACTGTCCCCTGCAATCGCGAACCCCAGGAAGGGAAGAGGTGCGGAATCAGAGGAACTAGGCCTGAGGCAGAGGCGGTGATGGGAGCGCTGTACTTCCAG
>PVJH01022890.1:0-35838 GCA_004026705.1 Nesogale talazaci
GGCCAATGGTTAGATTGGAGATACTGGAAGGGTGGACAGAAGGTGGGGAACCAACAGCAAGGATATGCACACGGGCTCTTATTTGAAGGACGGGCATCAAAGGAGTGGGTTGGGGGAGAGGTCGGGCAGTGTACGATATGACAAAACAATAACAATGTATAAAGTATTGAGGGTTGGAGGGGAGGAGAGACCAGGGGAAGAGGGGAAGGAATGGAAAAGCCATTACTAGGGGCTTAGGGGAAAGAGGTGGATGATTGGAGAACGGTAATGGAGGTGGACATGTGAGGGTGCTTGACAAGTATGCTTATTTATATATTGTGAAAAACGATGTATGAGCCCCTAATAAAATGATTGAAAAAAAAAAAAAAGAAAAGGTTCAGAGTGCATATCTCAGGGTTCAGACAACACTCCCCACCTCCGGCTCTTCTGTCTCGGTGATAGTGAGATCCCCAATTCCTGCTTTTGAGATGATGCCTCTTAGACCCAGCAGAATGGTGAAATTAACCAGTTTGTGCATTAGAGTCTCAGACACTCAATCTTCAGGATCCCACTTAGTCCTTCGGTGAGAGTCACAAAGATGATGATGAGAAGAACCACAGCAACTAAGTTATCACAGCACGTGTGTGGGACCAGCTTTGGCATGCAGGCAGATGTGGACAGCAGAGTCGATTCAATCGTGCATGCAGACTGGAGGCCAGGCTCAGTGGCACAGATCTAACTTGATTACAGCTTTTGCAAGGCTTAGATAGGTTTCATTGACTAATTAGGTAACTTCTTTCACATACTTCCTGATTTTCAAAACCATCCTTATAAGGTGACAGGCTCGAAGCATGAAAAAACGATAGGCCCACACTGTGGGCTATGTAAATGAGGTGTTTTGGGCTGAGTTATGTAAATGAGGTGTTGCTGGCTGAGTCAGACCATCCAACCGTCTTACAAGGCCATTTTGTCCAATCATATTTCAGGATCAACCACCCAATCATATTACAGGACACTACTGTCCAATTGTGTTACAGGACACTGCCATCCAATTATGTTACATTATTATCTTATCCATACTATGGGAAGCTAGAAACATCCTGAAAGGCTGCATTTTAGGTGGGTTAAAATTTCTGATCTTCTGATTAGCATTCTAGGGTTTATCCTATTGCGACACCAGGGCAACACAGTACAAATGCTTAAAGAGAAAGAATAGCAAATTCTAACATGTCCCTATTTCTAACTTAACAACCAAATATTTGCTATCCCTCAAAAGAAAAGAAGTCTTACATTAATCATTTAGTCTAAACCATGAGACTATGACTGAAAGTGTCAGCATAAGAAAGCTAATAATTTTTAGTAGTAGATTTACATTCATCAATAAATAGCAATAACATATTACATTAGATATACTGGAACAGTGCTCAAACTATATAAGACCTCTGAAGGGTGAAAGTTAAAAAATGCATAAAATAGACTTAAGGAGGGGAGGATTGAAATAGAAGGTGAAATGGAATTGGACTCAGGCCTGGATTCAGATCCTAGCTCCACAACACAGAGATGGTTTGAGTTTAAACAAATCATTCAAGCTCTCTAAGGCTCATCTAGAAAATCCAGACCATCTCACAGGTCTCCCTGGGATCTTGAGAGCATTCAATAAGGAGTTCCTAGGTGGCACAAATGTTAAGCACACAACTATTGCTTGAAAGGTTAGCAGACTGACCCTCCCTAGAAGTGTGTTGAAAGAAAGGCCTAACTATCTGCTTCTGAAAAGCCACTGCCTTGAAAACCCTGCGGAGCAGTTCTCTGCACACGTGGGATCACGGTGAGCTGCAACCAGCTTGGCAGCAACTGACAAAAACAGCCACAAATGGCATACCCTTGGAAAACATCAAACCCAATGGCTGTTATCAGTGAGTGGATGGATGAATGAATGAATGTACAATGAGTTAACCGGATGTATAAAATGAACTCTAAACAGGAAGTGTGCTGTCTTATTGTTAAGGACATTAGAAGAGGTACAAAATGGTATGCAGGAAGAGAACAATCTTCACACGATACTTACATCTGAACTTCTCAAAGCAAAAAGAAACCAACAGCCCAAAACAAAACTAGAGCAAAATGACAACAACAAATCCATGCCTGTCAATAATGGAGTCAATACACCAGTCAAGAGATATTTTATCAAGAAGCTAATACCGCGGGCTTACATAGAAAGAAAATGTTTGGAGGATGATGAAAGCAACAAATGTACAAATGTGCTTTGCATACAATGGATGGATGGACGGATTGTGATAAGAGTTGCATGAGCCCCCACTAACATGATTAAAAATAGAGATACTTTACCAGTGATGAAAAATATTTCAGGGCAAAATCCATCATGAGACACGAAGATGAGCATTGCCTATGATTACACGACCAATTGAACAGGAAGACATACCATAATAAATATCAATGTACCCAATTAAAGGCCATGAAAATATATTAATTAAGCTCTTATAAAGTGGACCATGGGAGAAAGATGGCACTTCCTACTCCCATGAAGAGTTATGGTCTCAGAAATTCATAGGGGCAGTTCCACCCTGCCCCAGAGAGTCACTATGACTCAGCATCAATTATGACAATGTACTTGATTTTGTTTATAAAGCTGAAGAGAGAAACAGACAGTACACCAAAATAATAGTATAAGGCTTCAATAGACCACTCTCAAGGAAGAATAAAACAACTGTAAAGAAACACAATAAAGTCACAGAAGGGGTAAGTAACACAATTAATGAACCTGACCTCTTAGACTTATACAGGACCCTCCACCCAACAACACCATAGTAAACATTCTTTTCTAGTGCACATGAAATATTCTTGAGAATAGGCCATATGTTAGGTCACAGAGCAAGCCTTGATAAATTTGAAAGCACAAGTTATTACAAACCATTTCTGCGATCAAGTTATAAAATAAGAAATCAACATTACAAAGATTGAAGGGAAAATATCAAATATATGGAAATTGAACAACACTCTGCTTAAAAACGATCAGGGTATTAAAGAAATAAAGAATGAAAATTTTAAATTTCTTGAAACAAGTGAGCATGAAGATACAACACACCCAACCTTTGGAATGTGGCACAAACTATCCTCAGAGGGTAATTTAGAACAGTAATCCCAACAGGAGGATGAACCAAAATCAACATTGGAAGCTGTTATCTTCAGCAATTAGAAAAAAAAAGCAGCAAAATAAGCATTTAGGCCCCTGACAAAAATAAATAATAAAGATTAGAGCAGAAACAAATGAGTCAGAAAAATAATAGAAAAGAGCAAGAAAGACATTTGTTGTTTGAAAGAACTGGAAAAATTGACAAACCACTGGAAAAGTTAATGAAGGAAAAGAAGATGAGAAAATCAAGAATAAAAAAACAAAAATGGCAATATTATGATAGACCCAAAAGAAATTTTTAAAAATGCAGTTACACAAAATCATGAAAAATTGCTTGAACAAATTAAAATTTTTGAATTTCTGGAAACACACATCTATCTAAACAAGCACAGACTGATGTAGAAAACTTCAAAAGACACATAATGAAAGAAGAAACAGATCTGGTCATTAAAAAATTGAAGGAAAAAAAAAAAGTCCAGGTCCTGATGGCTTCACTGGGGACTTCTACTATACATTGAGAAAAAAAGTTGACATCAATTCTATTCAAATTATTCTATAATATTGAAAAAGATGGCAAATTCCTAAACTCATTTTGTGAAGCAAACATAACCGTGATACCAAAACCAGTCAAAGACTTGAGTATTATAGAAAATTGAGTAAATAGAAAATTATTATATAGACTAATACTCCTTATGAACATAGATGCAAAAAGTTCTCAACATCCTGGAAAGTAGAATTCAAATATATATATATATATATATATCATATGTCAAATGAGATTCATATCAGATCTTTAAGAATGATCAATATTCAAAAAGTAATATAATCTACCATATAAATAACAAAGCAGGGAGTGGGGTGGGTGGATAACTACATCAGAATGTCAATTAATGCAGAAAAGACATTTGGCAAAATCAAACATCCATTCCAGATAAAAATATTCAATCAAAGAGGAATAGAGGGGAAATTCCTAAAAGCCAATGTCAGTATATTTCTCAACTGGGAGATACTGAAAGGATTCTCTTGAGAACCAGAACCAGATATACCAGAATACTGCTTTTTCTCAACTTTGATTTGGGAATCTTAACAAGAACGAATGTTGCCTAGTAACTCTTGCCAAAACTTCCAGTACAATATTGAATACGAACAGTCATAAAAAGTATTCCTGCCTGGTTCTAGATCACACACATACACACACACACACACACCCAAAAACAAAGGTATCCAAATTGGCAAAGAAGAAGTAAAATTCTCTGTACTTGAAGTTGATATAATTCTATATAAAGAAAATCTCAAAGACTCAATCAGAAAATTGTTGAAGATAATTTAAAATTCAGCAACCTGGCTGGGTACAAGTTTAACCTGCAAAGGTCAATCAGATTCTGGAATACTAAAAGAGAGAGCTCTGGAAAGGAAATGAAGAAAGCAATATCATTTCTAATAGCCCATCAAAAGATGAAATATTTAAGTATAAACAACCAGAGAAACAAAAGACTTGTACAAAGAAAACTACAAAATACTACTACAAGAAACCAAGAGACCTACATAAGTGTAAAAAGATATGAGCTCGTGGATAGAAATGTTGTGGAAAGGTCAATATTATTCAAATAAATCTATAAATATAATTAAATCCAGATCCAGCTCCCTATAACATATTTTAAAAAGAGAAAAGAATCACAAATTTTCCACAGAAAAGAAAGAGACACAGGAAAAGCAAAGCACTACTAAAGAAGACAAAGTAGAAGGCCTCTTGCTTAAAAGACATCCATCTTAACTTCTCACAACCTACTACACAGCCATGTAGGCAAAACGGCTTGGCACTGGTACAATGATAGATATGTAAATCAATGGGCCAGAGTAGAGAGATCAGAAAGAAATCCATCTACCTACAGTCAATCAAGTTTTGACTGACATCCATTAAATGCTGAACTACATTAAGTGCTGAAATACATAAAATGGGGGAAGACTATGCTAGACAGGACTCTCTAGAGAAACAAAACCAGGACACTTATGATTTTGTATATATTTATATAGCTCAATATATATGACATAAGAAATAGACGGCTAATTAGTCTATAGAGCAGTACAAATGGTTCAATGCAACTCACTTCCATGTGACAGCTAAACCACTGGCAGTCCTGCAAGTCTTCAGGGCCACCAGGTGCACGTCAAGGAAGCAGACAGCTGAGTCTTCTGAAGAGCAACTCAGGTAAACTGGCCACAGGCAGCAAACACCAAAGTAGGTCACCAACAGGCAGCCAGATGACTGCTCCAATGATGCATACTCCAATAGTTCCCAGCTCAAACGATGTGTACTCCAGCAGCTGGGCAAAGCAGGTCTTGAAGGAATCTTAAACTACAGCGAAACAGTCCATGGGTTGGGTGTTTTACAAATAGTATAAATCGCGCATTGAGGCAGAGAACCACACTTGTCTGATCATCAAAGAGCAAGGGACCAGAAAGGTGGGGCTCGCTGACCCATTTATCTCTCCACCCTTTAATTAATTCCACATGTGTTCACTGGCCAAGTTGGCACAAGAAACTTACCCATCACTGTCTCTTCAACAGATATTCAGTGCCACTGAGTCGATTCTGACTCAGAGAGAGACCCTATAGCACAGAGTAGAAACACCCCTATGGTTATCTAAACTGTAAATCTTTACAGGAATAGATAGCCTCATCGTCTTCCAAGGAGTGGCTGGTGGTTTTGAATTGCTGACCTTCTAATTACCAACCCAAAGAGTAACCTTCCCCTTCAACAAAGAGTGCTGGAAAATTGAATTTCCATTAGCAGAAGAATCCACACCTTACCCCATATACCAACTACATAAAAATCATAAGTCAAGATGTATCAAAGACTTAAATATAAACCCTAGAATTATAAAGACCTTCAAAGGAAAAAAGTAGGAACAAACGTAGGGACCCTGATACAGGGCACAAACACACTATTAAGTATAAAATATATAAACAGCACAAGATAAAATAGATGACTGAGCCTGTCTAAAAATAAAACACACAGGTGCATCCAAAGAGATTACCAAGAGGACAAAGAAAGCCCACAGACTAGGGACAAAAATGTTGGCAATGATATATCAGATAAGGGGTTAATCTTTAAAATCCATAGAAAAGTTCAGTATTTCAACAAAGAAAGAATAAATAACCCAATTTTAAAATGGACAAAGGACATGAATAATTTACCAAATAAGACATTCAAGAGGTCAAGAAACATCAAAAACTACCTGATACCACTAGCAAACTGAGAGATGGCAATCAAAAAAACTATGAGATACCCACCTCCACTAACATTGATAGCAAAGTTCCAAAGAACATAAGATAATAAGTGCTGGGGGTTGTGAAAAGATTGGAACCCTCACACGCTTCGAGTGGGATTGTAAAACAGTACAACCACCGTGAAAAGCAGTATGGCACTTCCAGAAATCATCGTGAATAGAAATGCCTTCTGACACAACAATCCCTCTACTCAGTAGATACCCTAAATAATAAAGACCCCATGCTGAGCCCCGGTGGCGTAGTGGTTGTGGGCTGGACTGCAGCCCACTGGGTTGGAGGTTCAAATCCAGCAGCAAGGCAAAGCCTCCTACTTCCACCACCAGAGGGCAGTGATGCAAAATAATAATAAAGACCCCACACAAGCAGATATGTGTACACCCACATTCATTGCAACACTATTCAACAATAGCGAGAAGAAAGAAACAGTCTAAATTCTCACTGGTGAAAGAATAAATGAATAAACTTTGATAGAGACACACCATGGAATTTTCTAGACATTGTTAAGGAATAATGAGAAACCGAGAAACATTCTGTGCCAGGCATAGACTTGAAGGACATTATGCTGAGCGAGGTTAGTAAAAGACAAATGGACAAATATTGTATGAGACCACTGTTTATATATATATATATTTTTTTTCTCCTACCAAAAGAAAAAAAAACTTTACTAATTACTAGAGTTGGGATGAAAGGGAGAGAAGTGGAAACCATGGATTAGACTGGGAAGACGGACATTATCTGGGGTAAAAAGTAAAATGAAAACTGAACTCACTGCTTACCATGTCAAGGCAGACTCAGAGAAACCCTCTGAATCCCCATTGGCTTGGTAGAATTGGCCCTGTGAGTTTCCAAGACTGTAGCTCTTTACAGGAGTAGAACGCCCTGTCTTTCTCCCTGACTAGGGTAGAGTGGAAGGTAACGTTCTACACAAGGGAGAAGAAGAAGCTATTGGGAAGTTTGGTAGGTTGTTTAAATTGTGGAATACAAAAATGATGATCTGAAGTATATCCCCCCCAATCTAATTCACTAACGTAACCATTTTTTTTCAAGACACTATGCAAGCGTTTGGAGGTTGAATAGTAGCACCTGATTAGGCTAATGAACTGAGGTGTGCCATTAAATCCTGACACTCAAGCAACAGAGCAAGAAACTGAACCCCTTGAGGTTTTTGGATGTACACAAGAAGCAGTTTCCTCAGCCGCCACCCCACCACTTTTGGGGGATTATTATTGTAAACATGCCCTACACACAACTTTTGCAGATTCAGCATTTTACGGGTGTTCAATTTATGGAGGGTAACTAGTAGCAGTTGGCTGTGCAACCTTAATCAATGTGATATTTTCATCACTGTTAACCCCTGCTAACTGTTTTCCACAGCAGCTGGATTCATGTGCATTCCCACAAGCAATGGGTTCCAGTTCTAATTCCCCCACTTCCTTGCTTCCCCTCCCCCGACCCTCCTCAACATCATCAACCTCCTAGAAGCTGTGTGAACATATCAGGCCTTTTCTTGACCCCGTGCCTTCCTATTCCTTCTGACTGAAATGTCCTTCTTTCCTCCCACACCTCCCAGGTGTCATTTCATTCTTAAAGCTAGCTGAAAAGGGAGGGGGAAAGAAGAGCCTATACCAAGGGCTAAAGTGGAAAATATTTGGAATTGAATATGGCAACATATGTACAAATATACCTGATACAAATGATGTATTGAATGTTATAAGAGCCCCCAATAAAATCATTGGGAAAAAAAACACCTAGCTGAATCGGTAGCTTAACAAGCAGCTTCCCCACTCGAGGCACTGCTTTGAGTTTGAGGTGCAGCAGAGCAGCCTTGTTCCACATGCTTACCCTTTGGGGGCCTGTGAGCTTCTCCAGGACAAGACTTTGGGTTTCTCTTCCTGGTTTCACCAGAACTCAACACTGACACACTGAGGTGCTAGAGGAACCCAGTGTACCAGGATGAGAGCCCCAAGACAGATTTGACACAAAAGTCATATCGTGGGACCAGTGCCATTGTGAATATGACCACGTACTTACCTAGTAAGCCCACCACGTTGTTACTGCTTTATGTCCGCAATCACATGTAATATGTATGGCATTTACCTGCAGCTATGTAGATACACAGAGTCTTATTCTACAGGCAGGGAATTAGATGTTCAGGACAATAAAGTAACTTGACTAATGTCACACATCTAGGAAAGGGCGGAGCTAGGATGAAAACTTAGTTTTGCTGATGCTACAGGCACATGTGTCTGCATCTGCATGGCATGCTTCCTCTTAGTGTTTATTAGAAATCATAGCACACTTTGTGAACTTCCTTCTGTCTTTCTTCGGTGATGCTGCTAGGTGGGTTCCAACAGCCAACTTTCTGTTTAGGGGTCAAGCTCTACCCAGGGACCTCTCTGCTTCTAGAAGAGGTTAAGAATGAAGGGAATAGGGGCCTCAAAGCATTCTCTCTCCAACATTGTGCTAATAATTTCTTTGAGAAGAATTTATACCAGGCTAGTCCCAAGGGGGTGGAGATTAACGATTTCTCAGATGTCCGACTTTTCCAAGATGCCATCTTCCCCGACTTCCTGGAGTGTGTTCCCTCACTTCCCTTGGTTCTGCAATTGACAACGATGTCTCCCTAAAACTCAAGTGGCTGTGGGTGTCATTAAGCCCCAAACCCAAAGGCAGGCAGAGATGAGCCAAAGGCAGGGTCCAGAGACAGAAGCCCCAAAGGGCCAAGAGTGAAAGCGGGTCTTCTGATTTCTACCAGAGCTCAGTCCAGAAACAGAGGGATGACTTTGAAGGAGAAGTGGCTTTTGTCTTTAAGCAGCGTAAATGCCCAAGGGAACAGAGACTAGTATTGTACGTCACACCCTGGAGTAGAGTCTAAAGACTCCCCCAAAGAAACAAAGGGTGTGACTTGGTTCACACCCTTTACTACAGTCAAGTGTAACCCCACCCTAATCCTGCCCATTGGTATCATAAGAACCTTCTGAAAAAGGATTACAGCCACAGGCAGAGTACAGATCATACATAATATATCACATAAGGAATTATGGATTAACTCCAACTCAACATATTGATTTTCTTTAATGAGAAGGATAGAATTGAAATGGAGTGAGGGGTCCAATCCAAGTCAAACCATTGCTGTTGAGTCGATTCATATTTGAAGTGACCCAAAAGGAGAGACTAGACGTGCCATTAAGTGTCCCCCAGACTGTGGATTTTTATGTCACAACTTGTTCTGTTGCACAGCTCATGGGTTTGAACAGTCAAACTTCTGGTTAGAAGGAGGGCGTCCCTCAGGTGTCGGCAGCGTTAGGTAAAAGCTCTGTTGTATACTTCTTGCTCTGCATTTGATAACGTCCCTACATGATTGCCTGGAGACTTACTGTCAATGAAAGATGATATTCACATTTTTCTGGTCTTTGGGCAGCTCGGTGGCAGTACCTGGGAGGGATGGAGCCCAAGCTCCCCATTGCAGACGTCCTCTGTGCACCAGGGTGCACGTTCAAGGCAGGAGGCCCTGCCAGAAGGCTTTTGATTCACCCCTGGACAGGAGGAACCTTCAGAGGTCACCCTGTGGCTCCCTCTGGGTCTTGCTTGAGCCAGCACATGAGCTCCCTCCCTCATCGTTATGAGGCTGCTCCGTTACATCCATTGTTCAAACATTCCTAAGCAGGGGTAATTTTTTTGTTCTCTGTAAAGCTAAAAATCAAGGCTTGTAATTCAGAGCAGTTGTCAGGGAACAATGGGGCTCAGTGAGCTGTGCTTCCCCGGGAGTGGGAAGCAGTCTGTGCAGGGGATGACTGGGTCCCCGGGCTCGGTCAGGATCTCTGGCACAGCCAAGATGATATCCTCTTTGTCTGCACCTGAAGGGAGAGCCCACTTCCAGCACTGCCTTTCTGCTTTGGGGATGTCAAGCGTTCACCCCCCCCCCCCGGTTTCTTGGAGCCAACGTATTCACGGTAGAAAAGAGCATTTGCTGAGGGTAATGCCTGCTCCTGGAACCTGCCAGAACCTCCCTGGTGCGAGACAATGCCATTCTCAGTCATGGGAAAAGGAAACCCTGCACCATTGTCCTCCAGAAGACTGTACGGTCACGCCCTTCGAAACAAGAAGGGCAGAGAGGCGACCCCCACCCCCATTCCACACCTCCCATACCTCTCTCTGACAGGGGTGGGAGTCCCTGGGGTGCCAGGGTGAACGTGGCTTCTTCCTTCCCCTGCCTCACACTTCTCCCTCATTTTCCTTCTCCCTCCTGTCAACTGAGGAGGACAATAGTGGACACAGAGACGAGAGGTGGCCTCTGGGGTGCGGGTGGGGGGCTGGTTTAGGTGCAAAGGTAGCCTTAGTTGGGTTGGTAAGTCTCCTTCCTTCCTGAGGCTCTTCTATCCAGAGGGAAAAGAAGACTAAGGAAGCAAGCATCGCTGGAATGGCTCCCAGGACTTCTGCTACCTCACAAATGGCCACTGGAAAGAAATCCCCTGGGGTTCCTTCAACATAAGACTGTAAGAGACACCTGGCAAGGACCTGGACTCTAGCTTGTGCCTTCCCCAAAGCACATTTGGAAATGTGGTGCCTTCCTGAACGACGCAGAATTTCTCTCTCTGTTGTCAGATCTTTCTGTGAAATGGCTGCCAGTTCTCGCAGGAGTTGTCTGTCGCTAGCTCAACGTGGCGGGAGAAGGCCCTTTATCCATCCACGGGCGGCTGCTGAGTTTCTGAGTAAAGCAATTTATTTGATATCCAAGGAAAAATTGATGTTGTGCAGTTAATGCTATTGGCACCGAGTGGAGATTCCAGAGAGAGCATCACTAATTAAACATTGAATTAATTTTTTTTCCAGCTTTCAAAGTCCAGCCTAATTCCTTAAAAAACAAAAACAAAGCACATAACTGTTTTTAGCCAAACAAGCGCAAATAGTCTATGCTTTCTTCTAAGAGTAGTGGGAGATAGTCCTTTCTTTACTTTTGAATTTTTTTACACTTCTTTTCAGCGTTTGGGATGCAAATTCCAGAATCTTCTATTTTGTGGTTTTACACAAAGCTTTCAAATTAATGTGAATTCCCACCATTCTGATTGTCTTCCAGAGTGCCCATGGCCCCTCTCTCCCCTGCTTCCCCCCGCCCCCCACGACTCACAGGTATGCTGACTACAAATATAAAATCACACCAAAAGGGATGTTATTCAAAATGGTGCCAAAATATTGGCCTGACTTCCAGGAGGAAATGGGTCTAACTGAGAGCAAGTATGCTTCAAGGTTTGTCCTACAGGAGGAACCTCCCAAGGAAGCAGTAACACTCCTACTCTTCTCTTCTCCTTGCAGCTGGTTTTCACCATTCTCTCTGGTCTGTATTCCTCTAGAGACCAGATTCGCCCTGACAGCATCCTGATAGTTAGCCACTTGGCCCCACTCCCGGTATTTAAGTACAACTCTGTTCTAGAATTTTTAGCAGCAGCAGCAACACCATTCGACACAGCCATCTCGTTTCCCACTGGCATGAATAAGCAGTGGTACAATTTCAGCCATGATTGAGAGAAAGGTTTTAGGACTGGGGCCTCTCTGGCGTCCTAGATCTGAGTATGCGAAGTACCTTGGCCTTGCCGAAAACAGAAAAGGTGAAATTAGACTCCTTTAATGAAATCACTTTTACCACCAAGGTGATGCCAAACAAAACCAAACCCCAAAACTGAGAAGCAAAGAAACCTTTGGATTTCCAAATGACTTGCAAATTTTCTCCACTCACCATCAAGCCGCGTGCCAGCTTGGTAAATGTGTGACTGCAGGCAATCCACAATCCGCTTTCATGAACCTCGCAGGCTGCATTTATTCTGCAATATCATCTGCAACTTTAAAACCTTGTGGTTGTTAAGGAGAATGCATTATTAATCCTGGGTCCCAGGCTGTGCATATTGAAGCACAGACCCTGACACTTAAGTACTCTGGCAAGCGTGGGCCCTGCAGAAAAGGTGAGTTTGAAGTGCTGACTGGGAATGGAAGGACCTTGGTCTAACAGACAACTGATTGGTAGATTCTCACCTTCTACAGGTGATGCACAGTCATATTTTAATAACATTGGAAAACACCTGCTTTCTGCTTTTCTTTTTGCGGTATTTTCCAAGAGATACACTACTCTGGGGTTTTAGATTTAAAGGTCATTCCGTTCAAATATAGAATGGGTAAAGATTTCCTATTGTTGAGAAAGAATGCCGAATTTGCTTGAATGCAAATGTCTTTGGCTTAGACAATAATGCACTGCTCGGTCGGTACATGAGGCAGCGTAGTGCTTCGTTCTGATGTCAGTGTAAAATTTATTGACCTCCATTTATATTTGTACCTCTGGCTTTCTGCATTATGAAATCAGTCAGTGCTAAGACTCTCGTGCTCTAAAGAATCCCATTCCTAGCCTTTGAACAAAGGTGTTACCTCAGAGGTTTCCCTTCTTAGGCCTTAACAATAGAAGTACAGCTGAGGATACGTCACAGAGATAAAGTACAGACTTTGTCTATATTGTCTCCAGAGGTGATGCTTTCACACATGCCAATCACAGGAGCCTCCTGACTCCCTTCTAATTAGTAAATAACCCTTTTATATGCCACCACCCAAGACGGTAGCGGTTTACATGTTGCCGTCATGCTAGAAGCTGTGTCCCAGTCTTCGAAATACCGGCAGGGTCACCAGGGTGGCTAGATGTCAGTAAAGCCTCCATTCTGAAGAAGACTAGAAGGGAGCACATGGCAATCTACTTCATGAAAGGGGAAACAAGGCTAGTGAATACCTTATGAATATCTTTGATATCGTGATGAAAGAAGTGCCCTTTAGGTTGAAAGGCACACAAACTATGACTGAAAAAGAGCAAATTCTGAAAAAGTTGAGCCCACCTTCATGCAGCGAGGAAGAGCTACGGAGACTCTCATTTCCAAAGGAGAAGAAAGAGCTGCAAACCTTCCCTCAGCAATGGGAATGCAGACTGTGCCAAGTATGAATCTAGGAAAATTGGAAGTTATCAAATATGAAACAGGGCAGATGATCATCAATATGCTAGGCATTGCTGAGCTCAAACCCACTGGTATTGGTCATTTTGAATCTGACCGTGGCATGGTGTGCTGTACAGGGAAAGACACACGGCAGAGGAATGGTGCCACATTCACTGTCAAGAAGCATATTTCAAGGCCTGTCCATGTACCATGAAAGTAGGAAGGTCTGACATCAAAGAGTGGGGATTATGTTCTGGCTCCAGCCTCAGTAGCTGGTTGAGGCTTAGCCTTAGACAAACGATTGGACCATCTGGATCTCAGTTTCTCACCTATAAAATGAGGAAAAATCTATGTCTTGGTGGTATACGAAGGACTTGCTCTGGTGCCCCTAACATTCTGAGTCAGAAGCTCCGAGGCTAAAGTGCTGTGGATGGAGAGGGGTGACTGAATGCCCAGTGCATGGACCAGAGAGTAACCCCTTTTACCTAACCTGATTTGAGAAGAGCAGAAAATGGCATTTAAGTTGATTAAGGGAACTGAGCTCCAATAAGGGGCAGGGATAGTTTCACACAAATAGGTTATGAAAAGACTGGGGAAAAAGACAATACTTGGCCCAACACAGAACCTAAGGAAGTTTGGCCTGACTGTAGCCCAGAAAGAAAGACAAAACTGGGTAGTGGGGGGTAGAGGGGTGGGAGCAATGTAGTTTGCATAGAAAAGCAAACAGATAAAATCCTTGAGGGCCCATTAAAACTAAACAAGGATCTAAGATTTTCCCTTAAGACAGTAAGTTGCCTTTGGATAATTTTTAATATAATGATCAGATCACAAGAGGAATCAGTCTTATCTCCTCCCAAAAGAAAACTGGTGACTGTTCAAGTGGGCAATGGAAGGAGAGTGGTTAAGAGTGTTTACAGGGAACCTGAGCCAAAGTATAGAAAGTCTTGGAACAAGTGTCAGACAGTAGTCATCACCCCAGGTCCAATGACAGGGGGAAGGAACAGTCACCTAAAACCTGACGGAGAAAGTGGGGGATGGTCTGCTCGTCCAGGGGATACCACAGGGAATGAGGAAAGGAGAGAGATACCCAGTGCAACTCAACTTCTTTCTTCAGATGTTCTGTTAACCCTCCTTATTGACCAAATCCAAACAGTGATTGGGTCCAAAGAGTTCAGCCTCTTAGGTTAAAGAATTGATGGAGAAGGAGGAGACTGCATTAAGGGAAGGTGGTATGTTGGAAGATCACCTGGAATGATTTGACTCAGAGACTGTACAATGAGTCAGTTTGAGGGGAAGGAGTCTTCCTTCCACTTGTTGATCGAGGAAGGTCCTTGCCCTAATAACATGTCCTCAATTCTATTTTTGGTATACAGATGTCAATCTTAGCAGCCACTTAATAGTACACCATGAGAGTACTTGTTCTGTAAAAACAGTCTTTTAATGACTCATTCAAAATACATGACCTTGATTACTGAAGGCAAAATGGGTGCATAGCAAATGTGGTGAAGAAAGCTGATGGTGCCCAGCTATCAAAAGATATAGCATCTGGGGTCTTAAACGCTTGAAAATAAGCAAATGGCCATCCAACAGAGAAGCAACAAAGTCCACATGAAGGAAGCACACCAGCCTGTGTGATCATGAGGTGTCAATGGGCTCAGGTATTGGGCATCAAAGGTGCAGAACAAAAAAATCATATCGATGTGAATGAGAAGTGCAGAAGAGAGAACCAAAGCCCATCTGTAGAAAATTGGACATCCCCTTTCAGAAGGGACACAAGGAAGAGAAAAGTCAGCCAGGGTGCAGTACAGAACTGATGAAACATACAACTTTCCTCTAGTTCTTTAATGCTCCACCCCTTCCCATCATGACCCCAATTCTACATTAAAAATCTGGCTAGACCAGAGCATGTACATGGGTATAGATAAAAGTTGGAAACACAGGGCTTTCAGGACAGATAACCCCCTCAGGACCAATAATGAGAGTAGCGATACCAGGAGGGTAAAGGTAAGGGGGGGAGGGGAAACTGATGACAATGAACTACATATAACACTCTCCCAGGGAGGCAAATAACAGAAAAATGGGTAAAGGGAGACATTGGTCAGTGTAAGATATGGAAAACTAACAGTTTATAAATTATCAAGGAGTTGGGAGAGAGATGAGAGAGAGAGAGAGAGAGAGAGAGAGAGAGAAGGAAGGAAAAAAGATGAGGAGCTCAAGTAGAAAAAAATGTTTTGAAAATGATGATGGCAACAAATGTACAACTGTGCTTGACACAATGGATCTATGTATGGATTGTGATAAGTGCATTATGAGTCCCAATAAAATGATTTAAAAATAAAACGTGACCTGCTGAATTTAAGCATATTAGTCACCAACCTTTTGCCACCTTGTTGACTCAGACAAAAGGCCTTTCCCTCTCTAAAATTGTTATGTTCCCCAAACAATGCATTTCTTTTAGACATAAGGCAGAACTGACTGAAAGGGAGCACATATTAGAGTAACTTCCTCTAATCACCACCACCACAGGACTCCCCAGAACTTCATCAGGTTCTGATGAAGGGGCATCTGTAGCCCCCTCTAGAAATGCACAATGTCAAATATTTTGAGCTAAGCGAGCCCATAAAAGAAGCTAGTTTAAAACTCCTTTTGATGAGCCAGCAAGCTTAAAAGGTCTTGACAGACTAAAACCCAAATGTCCCAGCTCCAAGTCCATTCTCTTTCTTCCATCTGCAAGGGAAGGCTGTGTGCTCCCTTCTAAGGGAGAACCCTCTGCCTCAGGCTTGTTTGTTTTCTAGCAAGCATGCCCTCAAAGACTACTCACTTGAACAACAATAAATGCCTGCCTTTGTGCACTGCTTTAAACTTTTCAAAGCACTTTCCTATTCATGTTTCCCAATTGGATTGTCATAACAACCCTATAGAGAAGATATCCATAGTTTTGTGTTACAAATGAGAAAATGGAGCCCAACTGAGGAATTAAATCATTTGTCCCATGCCTTCCACAGCTCGTAATTGGCAGTCAGGATTACCCACTAGATGCGCCTGTGTCAAGTCCTGGCATCTTTCTGCAACAATACCCAAGTTCTGCAGGAGGAGATGGAGGATTTTGCATTGGTTCTTCCACAGAGTGTTGACTATTCCTAACATGATTCGTGGTACATAGCACTTACAGTAAAGGGCAGGGAAAAGGGGTCATTGAGGATTCAAACTGAGGAGTCTTCCCAGACATCAAAGTTTTGACCTTATTACACAGTCTACAAAGACAACCTACTCTGGTGAGTAGTCACTTTCACCTCAAAAGGTTATCAGCAATCATTTGAGGTGCAACTATTTCTCATCAAGAGGATAGAGAAGTGAGAAACTTGAAGACACATGGAAAGAATTAGTCCAATGAACTATGCAAACATCGGTCTCTACCACCCTGGGACCAGAAGAACTAGATGGTACTCAGCTACCATTGCCAACTGCTCAGAAAGGAAGTGCATTAAAAGGTCCTGAATAGAGTGGAAGAAAGTGTGGAACAAAATTAAAAATCATAAATGAGAACAGACCTGCGAGACCATGAGGTATCATTGGGACTGGGTAACAGGCATCAGAAAATCCCAAACAAGCACTCATTTAGATGTGAATGAAGGGGGTCAGAATGGAGACCCAAGGACATCTGTAGACAGTTGGATATCCCTTTACAAAAGGATCACCCCTCCAGGGTGCAGTATAGTACCGACAATAGGACATTCCTCTAGCTCTTTAGTGCTTCCTTGCCCCACTATCATGACCCCGATTCTACCTAACAAATCTGGTTAGACCAGAGATATATATTGGTGCAGATAAGAGCTCTCAACACCCAGAATCCAGGACAGATATACCCCCTCAGAACCACTAATGAGAGTAAGTGGCAGGAGAAAGATTGTGGGAAGGGGTGGGGGAGAGGGAACTGATTGTAATGATCAACAAACAGCCTCCCTCCCTCCCCTAGGGGGAAGAACAACAAAAATGTGGGTGAAGGGCTGTGGTGGATGGTACAAAATATGAAAGAAATATATTGGATGGCTGTAAAGATTAAATGAGATCACTTCTATGAAAAGCAAGTTGCTCAAGAAATAGCAGGATTATTAATCTCTTCTCTACAAGTGCTGGCTGAATAAAGGCTATTTTCCAAATAATAATAATGCCAACCTCATAGATTTTTGTGAAAATTAAACAGGTTAATATATGCAAGATATCTTCCGCAAGGGGAGGAACAACAGAAACCATGGAGGAAGGGAGACAGCAGTCAGTGTGAGATATGAAAATAATAATTTATAATCCACCAAAGGGCCTTGGGGGTGGGAGAGGAGCTGATACCAAGGGCTCAATAGAAAGTAAATGTACAGAAAAGAACCGTGGCAACATATGTACAAATGTGCCTGATGTAATTGCTGTATGGATTGTAATAAGAGTTGTGGGGCTGAGCCCCGGTGGCGTAGTGGTTGTGAGCGGGACTGCGGCCCCCTGGGACAGAGGTTCAATTCCAGCAGTGGGGCTGGGCCTCCTACTCCCACCACCGGAGAGCAGTGATGCGCCCCCCCCCAAAAAAAAAAGAGTTGTAAGAGCCCTCAATAAAGTGATCTTTTAATATATATGTATATATAAATTAATATATGCAAGATACGTAGACTTGTGCCTGGTCCATAGTATACGATGCATAAGGGTTTGAATCATTACAATGCCATCTCATTAACTCATTGAGCTTTTGTGTCTGTAGAGGGGCAGTGGAAAAGAGGAAAGCCCTCTATGAGCTGGATCAATAGTGGCTGCCACACTCGGCATAAGCAGAGGAACAATTGTGAGGATGGTTCGGGACCAGGCGGGATTTGATTCTGTTGTGCATAGGGACACTATGGGTTGGAACAGACTCAATAGCACCTAAGAACAACAATAACAGCAACAAGAGCAACACGCAGGCAATTTATGAGTGGTGTAGAAAAGGGAAACTCAAAGCTTTCCAGATTAGCTGGCTCACCTACTTTGAGTTCATATTCACATGAGGGCCCTTGATTTCAGAACTGAAACCCTGGGACTTATGGGATGGGGCAGGGGCCACTTGTCCTTGCTGCAATCCACAGTTCTTCCTTCCATGTTACAACAAGATATCTTTTTTTTTCTCTCCATACATACAAAACATCGGTATGAAAATAATTGTTCCTATTATAACACAGTGTTAGGTCACACCCTCCAGACAAGGGTAAAAATCAGCAAAGAGTCTCTCTTCTTCCCATCAAGGGCGAGATAGCATTAAGTACCTACTGTGTACAGGTGTGGGAAAGACCCTGCAGCACCCAGGGAAACAGAGACCCAAAGCACAAAGCTCATCTGCCGTGTATCACAGAAGAACAGGACAGCTTGGGAAATGCTCTGTGAAAGTGCCAGGTGGTCTGGGCTGTGACACGCAGCAGAGCTGCTGGCTGCTGGAGCCCAACAAGAACAGGAGGACGTCCGTCCCAGCCTGGAGCTCAGAGGCAGCTGGGCAATGGTGTCTGGAATGCCGACCTCCAGGATTGACTAGGTTCATAACAGATTCAGGTTCTCTTGGGGGCAGAAAAGGATACTTGCCTTTCCTGACACTTTATTTTCATGACCATCAAGTCCAAACCAACTCACAGCCATGCATGGGTTTCTGAGACTAACTCTCTACGGGACTAGAAAATCTCGTTTTTCTTCTGCGGAGCAGCTGGTGGATTCAAACGACTGATCTTGCAGTTAAAGGCCCCGTAAGTAACTACTGGGGGACCCGGGGTCCTTTGTTACTTTTGCTTAAATCCACAGTGAATTGGGAAGAAATGGGAGAAGAGAGTCACAGGAGACTTGTTTTTTTTGGGGGGGGCGGGCATGGGGCACTGATGGCCCCTTTTGGTTCATGATGGCTTATGCCCACCTCTGGAACTTTGAAGGAAGCTGGCTAGCCAGGTCTTGCTACAAGTAAGGTTTTGAAAAGAGTCATCGTGCAGTCTGGGCAGGGGTGGCTCTGAGGGAGAACCATCACCTTCCATGATTTCTGGCCAACCCTGCAAGCCCAGGAAGGTGGCAATGGCAGGCCCCGGCCAGGTTTCGGTCTGTTACACATGTGCCAGAGCCAACTCCATAGCAGATAATGATAGCAAAGTCTCCTGTCAAATGTGGTATACATAGCAAGAACCAAAATTGGAATCTGAAGCTTACCAGGTAGATGCTGTTCTTCTGCTGGAGGCAGGAGGGCAGGACCCAGGTACTGGCCAGGTGCTGACCCAGTGTGAAGGGTCCACAGGTTGAGATGGAGTTGCTGCCAAAGCATGGTGATTTCCCCTACAGCCCCTCACCTTCAAGAGGGTCACAGACTCGGCATACCATCCTCATCCTGGTGAGATCATATCAAGGTCATCTGTTGTCTTCACAGCCTTTTGTGAAGCAGATTGAAGGCATCTGAGCTGCCCTGGTTTTGTCACAGTTCAGCCTGGGTTTCAGCGAATTCAGGTGCAGGGCTTGTGGGGAGAACCAGAGGAGCAAGGGTCTCCTGAAGTGCATCCCCTACCTCCAGAGAACTGGGTCTTAGAATTACAAAGACAAGGCTGAGCCCCAATGGCATAGTGGTTGTGTGCATAACTGCTGCCCACTGGGATGGAAGTTCAATTCCAACAGCGGCTCCACAGGAGCAAAGGCTGGGCTTCCTACTCTCACCACCAGAGGGCAGTGATGCCCCCCAACACACACACACACACACACACACACACAATTGCAAAGACAGAATGCATGGGGACTGGCTTGCTTTGTTCTATTGCGCTGCTTATAGATGTCTGGGTTACCACTGCTGCCTGCATGACTGTGGGGACCACCTTGTGGTCCTACACCTGAATCAACTTTCTGAGCCACTCAAGGCCAGTCGTAGGATGAGCTGGATGAAGTGAAGATTGACTGACAATGCTAGACTAGGTGGGAAAGGTGAGAAAATTGGGATGGGGGTAGGGTGGAGTAGGTCTGTGCAAGAATCAGAGCTGATGAGGAAACCTGGGCAAGAAGGTAATAAGGGGCAGGGGGTAGTGACTGAGTGCCTTTTAGCCTTCTGTGAAGTGTCCTGAGGCCTCAGCCTGAAAGATTCTAGAACTGCACTGGGGCGTGGCCATCTTCTCAACCAGAAGGAGGGAGACTCAGAGAAATTGAGCACAGGTATCTATCTGTAGGTTTTACACAAGCTTTAAAACTGCCCCAGTGGATGGACTGGGTCTCTGCTCAAGCCCTCTTTTGATGCAAGAATGCTTTGTTCTAACAACCCGGCATTCTGTGATGCTCACCTTCCCGGCACAATTGCTGAGACAAAATGGGTGCATTAGCAAATGTGTTGAAGAAAGTGACGGGTGCCCAGCTAACAAAAGCTATAGCACCTGGGGCTTAAAGGCTTGAAATGAATCAAGCGGCCATCTAACTAAGAAGCAACAAAGTCGACATGGAAGAACCACACCAGCCTGTGTGACCATGAGGTGTCAATGGGATCGGGTAATAGGCATCGGAAGATGCCAACCAAACCAAACATTGTTGAGAACAGGGGGTTCGGAGCAGAGACCCCAAACCCATCTGTAGCCAATGGGAACATCCTCCTCACAGAAGGGTCACAAGGAAGGGGTGAGATGACCAGGGTGCAGTATAGCACTGGTGAAACACACAACACTCCTCTGGTTCATTGAGACATCCTCACGCCCCTCTATCATGGTCTCAGTCCCGCCTTTCACTGCGGCCTAGACCAGAGCATGCGCACAGGCACAGATAATAGAAAAGAGCTTAGGACACATGAGATCCAGCAACAGAAATGGGAGTAGCGATACCAGAAGGGTAGGGGGAAGGTGAGGAAAGGAGGTGAGAAGGTGAAACTGATCATAATGATGGACACGTAATCACACACACACACACACACCCCAGGGCCTGAACAACAGAAACCATGGGGGAAGGGAGACAATGGTTGGTCTAAGATATGAAAATAATAATAATAATATAATTTATCAAGGAGGCATGAGGGGGATAAAAAAGGGGATGATAATAACAGAAAGCAAATACCTCAAAAAGAATGATGGCAACATTGGTACAAATATGTTTGATACAATTGTATGGATTGTTATAAGAGCTGTAAGAGCCTTCAATAAGATCATCTCTTAATTTTAAATAAAACCAAAGACTGTCTCATGGCCACTTCTATCTTTCCTCTTCAGCCTGCCCTGTATCGTTTTAAGCGCTAGTTTTCTTTAGCTTCACTTGGCCATTTTCTAAATTAATTGCCCCACCCAATGTAAGCTCAGTTTTGGCAGTGCCCATTCCCCTCCTATGATGCCATTATCCCTGGGAATCAGCAGGGGCTCCGTGGTCCCTCCAACATTGTCCCACAATACATTGCACCAGGAGAGAGCATGGCAGATACTCACATAAAAGGAAAAAATGGTTGCCTCCTGGATTCAAGAGGCTAGAGGCAACTTCAGCCATTGTTTACAGATCAGCCCCTTTTCCAGATGAGGCAATTGACGCTGACTGCCTCCAGGGCATACACTCATGAGGGGTGGAGTGGGACCTCTGGAAGGCTGGTTTCTGCTTTCTCATGCACCAATTCCTTTTTACACCACAGGGCATTGTTGGGGAGTGGGGTAGGGGGAAGTTGCGGTGCAAAGGAGTCGGGCTTTCCACTGGGTGACACTGTCAGACACCAGAATCACTGCCGATAAAATTGCTATGCAGTTTCAGTACTGATTTATTTTTCAAATGAAGATATATCTATAAATAATGGCCACAACCCAAACATTTCTCATACATCCAGTTTACATGTATCCATGTATCCGCACAGCTTTTTGAACTTCGGAACTTTTTGACAGCTCTGGTCAGAGCTGTCCTTATTACGCAATTACAAAGACTACTGCAAACCACGTGGTTTTGTCTGTATGCTGTGAAAGTCACCAAAAGCCAAATGAACTGCCATCAAGTCCTAAAGGCCCTCTAGGTCAGGGTCGAATTGCCGCTGTGAGTTTCTGAGCCTGTAACCCTTTACAGGAGTAGACCGCCTGTCTTTATCCTGTGAAGCAGCGGGTGTTTCCTCACCGCTCACCTTAAGATCAGCGGCCCAACGTGCAGCCACCCCCACCGGAGCTTCTACCATACGCAGCGATGTGTTCAAATTCCCGCTAGTGTTTTCCTAGTCGCCGATTTTTGCCAAATTTGCTAGAATTCGAGTTACGATATTGGGGTAAACCTGTATGAATAACTCTGTTGAGAATGGAGTCAGGATTAAAGGAAAGGAAGGAGAAAAAAAAATTTAAAGCCTCCTGCCCAGATACTAATAATGCTGGACGTGATAATGTCAATGGATGTCGAAAGGTTCTACAAACTTCTCTTGTGAGGGTTCGAACAACGTGAGAAATGTGGTCTTTAAAGCACTTCATTATTATCCTGTCTCTCATCTGCTAATCTATGACTACAACAGATGGATATGTCTAAGGATTCTCTGGTAGAGGAGAAGACCCATGGGGGGATGGGGAGCACCCATGGGTTACCTGGTATGGGTGAGACCAACCCCAGATGCCCCTGTGGGGTTAGAGGCCCTGGGATCTAGCAAGGCCTTTCCTTCCCCACTGCCATCTTTCCTGACCAAATTACTCTACAGTTGACCTTCACGTATACCATGGAGCGTTTGAAAGAATCTCCAAATTCCTTGACCCCCGTTGTCACCCCCAGCCTTGTTGCATTTGTCCGTCCAGCCATCGTCCAGCCATCGGCTCTCTAGTTCCACAGGGACCCAGTCAGAAAGAGAAACGAGTCCTTCAAGAGTCTTTCCAGGCATGCACATCCTCTTCTTCCCCTCCAGTGACCTCCGTGAAACCTTCACTTGCCAAAGATCGGCAGAAACGTGTTGGAACATGGCCCACTTTTTTCTCCTCTCCCTCCAGCTCCTGTAGAGAACTGGGGAACTGAAGGAGATGGGGGCGAGGAAGATCGGCCCCCTGCCGTGATAACTAGATAGACCGCCTCTGAAATCCTGGCTTGTCTGGGATCTTTCAGAGGAAGAGAAAGAAACTGATTGGAATGCCACCCTCCCCTTTACCCTGGAAAAGTAGACCGATGCCTCCTCACCGTGCCCTCGCGGCGGCAAAGGGGGCTCTCAGGGGCGTCCCCAGTGCACATCCACATCTCTTTGGTAACCCCCTCCAAAGCTGAGTGAGTCCCTTGGACCTGGGAGAATCCTTGTCAGCCTTTAAAGGACAGTGCTCTGGTGGAGGAGGGGTGACACCGAGGGCAAGGAAGGTGGGAACCAATAGCGGTGTTAGCCCCCCACCCCCCAGGCCCAGTTTGGAGCACGGCTCAGGGCTGTTAGAGAGAAATGCTCCCCACTCACCCACGCAGGCTGCAGAGGTCTCATCCGCCTTTCTGGACTTCGGACTAGGGTTCCACTTTTCTTCTCTGAGAGTCACAGTAGGAAACCACCCTCTAGCCAGCCAGTCAGGCCACACACACACACACACACACACACACACACACACACACACTATCCTCTGGTCAGAATTGCAAATGACCTGTCCTGTCAGCCAGTGCCTGGGGCGCCCCCTTCACTCTCCTGGGGAACCCCAGCCCAGGAGGTCATTTCAGGTGGTTGTGTCCCTGGAAATGGATGGAGGAACAGACAAGGGAGGCCTACAGTGGAGGGGTAGCCTAAGGTTGGGGAGCGGGGAAGGAAGCAAGCGCAAGCCTTTGCTTTTGGCCTGAATTAGGCCAGCTACAGGAAGGGACCAGAGCAGGTTAAAGACCCTGGCACTAATGTGGCAGCTGGCCACGCGGCCACCCTGGGAGCCAGAGGAGGGCAGAGGGGCCTGTGTCCTGGACGAGTCCCACGGAGAGAGGAGTTCCGAAATGGGCCTTCCTGTGCCCCACACCTCCAACTTTGGGGGGAAAGCCAAAGCCACTAGTGCTCAGGGACCCTGAACCAGGTGCGGACCCACATTTCTCGCTCCCCCTATGCCGCCCCGGGGCAGTACTGTACCCCAGGCCCTGCGCCCCAGCGCCAAGCCGGCCAGCGGAAGATGGAAGTTGGCTTTTGTCTGACCAGGTCAGACAGAGCGGGTTTTGTGGGATAAAGGCTTAACGCTCCATGAACACGCAGAAAAAGCTCAACGCTGGCCCTCTGACAATCCCATTGTCTTGGGCCTGAGCCAGGCGGTTTGGTCTGAAAGCGTCAAGTTCATGACATTTCAAAGAGAAATGATACTGGGGGGGAGGGGGGCGCGAGGAGAAATAAAATACCCCAATACCAAGATAACCTCCTGCCCCCCATCCCCAGGGATGGGGGACCTCATGCCTGTCGGAGTTGGGGTGACCAAGTCAGGATCACTTTGGGGTGTGAAAAGACGTCCAGCTGCCCCGTGGGCCCTCCGGGACTGTGCCGACCTGAGCACAGGCGCCCTTTGTCTGCTGGGCCTTGGAAGATAAGACTTGACCAAAGCGGACTTTAGGTGCCCAAATTAGTTTATTTTGAAGAGCGAGGGTGTTATTATTTTCTTTCATTTTTGTGGTTGTTATTGTCATATTCTTTCAAAACACCCCGCCATTTCCCGAGCCGGGGAGCAAGGGTGATTCCATTTTTAGCGTTTAATTTGTTTAATGTGCTTCTGCAAAAACAAATAAGTCAGGAGAGGGAGCGGAGGAGTCAGGAAATTGAATGTGTTTTTGTCTCCAGTGAAGTTTCCCTTGAGTGATTTCGTTTGCTTTCTGTCTCGCCGGTCAGACTCTGCCCTCAGACCTCCAGCGCGCCACCCCCGGGGCCGGGGAAAGATGGGGTCGGGGACCCAAGCGGCCTTTCTGTCCACCTTAGGTGGCCTGGGGGAAGGGGGCTTTTCCATCCTCCCTGATGGGCCAGGTTAATCGTCCTTCGGAAGAACAAAAACGAGGCCTTTCAGAATCCTTCTAATTCGAGGAGAAAATAGGATTAGGCCGAAGTCTCAGCAAGGTAAGTCGGATTAACAGCAAGGTTCAATACATTTTGGCATTCTGTTGCAAAATTTTAATTGTCCAAAGGTATATATGCCTCTTTCCAGGCTTTATTTAGAGAGGCTGTTTGTGCCCAAGAGGTGAGTGATGGGCGATAAGGCTCTGTTGTGGAACTGCAAACGTATAACCTTGCAAAATGACATTTCACCCTGTAAAGTGTGACTCGCACGGAGAGATAAAGGGAGAGCGCCGCGTCGGCAGGCCCTTTGTTAACGCCTCTTGCCCCCTGGCGTCGCTTTGATAGAAGGACACCCCGCTCTCGCCGCGCTGCGTCTGCCAACCACAGGGATCCGCCTTCCCCACCGGCAAGCAGGGAGGCGGTTGCAAGTCGATTCCGTTTTGTTAAATACTCAGGCAGACGTGGGCGCTGAAAAATCTTAGGACCGTGAACCTCAGATCATTAAACCACGGCGGGAGGCTTATGGTGAAGAGGTTCTGGCTTGATTGTCGCTATGTATACATATGACATTTTGTCACATACACATTTACCCCAGATAAGTGCAGCCGATTCAGGCCCCTGTCACTGGTTAATGTGATTTCTTGGAGGTTAGGCGAGGGAAACTTGAAAACTGCTGAAGTTTGCACATCATTTCTCTACTGACTTTGGGAGTCAAGGCCCGGGATTCACCGGGCAGCCCGAAATAGTATATTTGGGCGGGATTGGGCCCAAAGAGGACCATTTGGGAGCTACTAGTCCAACTCTGGCATTTCTGAAAGACCCTTCTAGGGTCTCAACTGCATACAGGAAAAAGCCAAAGAGGACAAAACTGAATCTGAGTCTGAGGTTCTGGTAGGAGAGTGACATGCAGGATTGCATAGGTCAGCACCAAAAAGAAAGGACAATTATATTTGGGCAATCCATTTGGGCAGGCTGGGGGAAACACTAGACTTCCTCTCCCGACCCTTTGCAACACAGTAAGGGAGGAACATTTAGTTTGAAATGACAACTTCCAAAAATAGAGACAGATGTCCCCAGGAGCTACCCGAGGTCAGAACTGTGGAGAATTCCAGGTGGGTGTCCTTCTGTGAGAGCTTGTGTAACCTCCTGGCTATAGGGGGGGTTTCTTCACGATGTGGCAGTGGAGAGAGGAATGGGCTTAATCGGGGGTGGGTTTTGCCTGTCTTGTTCAAGGGTTGTCTGAGAGAGCATTTTGCAGCTCAGCTGGAGAGTTCAATAAGTGTTCTCTGGGTGACACACTTTAGGGAGACTCAAGAAGTCCATAATTCCATTTTGATTAATCTGGTGAAACAAGAGCCGGGGTTTTGTTTATTCTTTTAAATTACCCCCTCTTTTCCATATTTAATGTGGATATGTGTGTATCTAAGAGGTAATGGAGTTTTTGTGAGGCCGAATCTTGCTGATTCCTTGTTTTAATGGCTTGGTTTTCGAGTTCATGCATGAGTGCTCCTTGGGGGGTGAGGTGGAGAGGAATCAATAATCCCCACGATCTGTTTTCTGCTCTCAGGTAGGAAAAGCCGGGGCCTCTTTTGCCTCAACTCCATTCTAGTTATTTAATACATCGACGTGTAAAGTTATTTCTTTCCATTAGGCGACTGGCAATTCTAAAGCCCTAGAGGCTGACCCATCTTTAAGCTGTAAAACCTTTAAGATGTTCCCCTGTAGTTTTCACTCTGAGCTGCCCAGTCAGTTCTTAAACTCTCTGGATGCTGGGGGACAGGAGTGGGTGTAATGGGGCCGTCGATCACCCCTCAATCCTGCCCACCCGTGTGTGCTCCAGGTGTCTCTTGCTTTCTTTTCCAGACATCCTGAGCTGAATTTGATGAGGAGGGCACTCTTATGCACTTTCTGAATAAAAGAAAAAGGAAGGGAAGGCCACAGCTGTGTCAGAGCCAGGAGTTCTCTATGGGGCTGTGAGTTGATCAGGTGCATAGAAAACTTTAGCATATATATATATATATATATATATATATATATCCACATATTTGTATTTAGCAAATCCAATCACATGTTCATCACTTCCCATTAAAGCCGCACCAGAAAGGACAGGTAATGGACCTTTTCTTGCAATATCCTGTTGCTGGCCCAAGAGGTGTTCTCTAAGAGGGTACAGAGTTTTGCTAGTGCTCCCCTCTCTTCATTCAGTGCCCTCACCAGAATTGCTTCTGGCATCTCTAGTTCTACCAAGAGTCCTCTTGAAGACAACCTAGGTTTTACTATCAGGCACCTTAAAACTACCACGTTTCCCAAGTTTGCTTGTGCCTAGCAGGTGTGCATTCAGAGGGATGCGGTTGTAGCACAGTTCTGTTAACTAGAATTCCCAGCAAAAGATAAGCCATTCTCTTAGGGGATAGTGGACACCTGAAACCACAGTTCTTACCTTGGGTGGGAGCAGTGTATGAAGCAGACTCAGGGCAGCCAGACTAGAGAAGGGCAGATGTCTGGAACTTTCTTCCAGATTATTTCCGCGGCCTCCCCCTACCTCTGGGTTGCTAACTCATGGTGCATAATAATAGCAATAAGAACAACAGAAAGAGGGGGGTCCTGGGCATGTTTGTGCCTTCATCCTGTGAGTCCATGCTGGGGGCTTTCAGTTTGGAAAGGGCTGAATTACTGGGGTCTTGCTGAGAGATGGGAACCCCAGTGCTGAGGAAGCACAGCAGTAGGAAGCAGCTTCTGGGCGCTCGGTGAAAGCTGATGGAGTGGGGGCTATTGAGGCCTGGGCAAGGCCAATCCAGGCTGTCAAGACTCTGGGGCTACAGAACTCCCAGAATGTTTTTGTGCACAAGTGGGGACCCAGGGGAGATATAGATGTGCATTGCTCTGGGGTGATAGAAGAAGAGATGCTTGATAAGAATTCAGCCCCAAAGTCAGGGAGTCCCGTGAAACCAGATTCAGGGACAGGGAGGGACACTGCTAACCAAGGGGCTTGACACTTAGGTGTGATCCCCACACACACCAGGAACACCCCTCCTTCGAAACCTTACAGGATGGGTCTAGGTGTTCCCAGGGGCTGCTAGCAGTGGCAGGGGTGGGGGCAATGGTTTCTGATTCCAATCATTAGCCTATTTAGAGAAATGAAAGACGATTCCTCCCTAATCCCGATGCCCTTTGTCACGTGGGGTACCCCACCTAAGAAGGGAGAAATGGAAATCCATCACGTTGTGGTAAGAAAGAAGAAAAGTGTGGCGGGGACCATCAATTTCCAATAACTGGCTACAAAAGAAGGGTTGGAAGGGAACCAAGCAAAAATTGTAAATATATTTGTAAATGTTTGTGTTTATTTGACATGTGTTTTCTCTAAATATAGCTTTATTCTAAAACAGCAGGCTGGAGAAGAGAGCCAAACCATCTCTTCACCAAGTTCACCATGCACACACAGCCCAGATGCCAACTCCATGCATTTTATTTATCCATTAGTTTATTTAAACTTATGTTTGAGCCAACTGAGGGGCATCTCATTTGGCTAGAGAAGCTGGGGCTCAATTCATTGAGAATGCATTGTAAAAGTTTAGCCCGCACCGCCAGCCCTGAATTCCAAATTGGGAGGTTAAATATTTGTTTTTAATTTTCTGGCTCAAAAATGTGAACTAATAGAAATGATTCTTTCTGGTCTAATGTGCTTGCATAAATGGGGTGGTGATTAGAGCCTTCATCTAAAACAACATTTGCTTCCTGTCCTGACACATTGTGTTTCCAAACTCCTTTCTTAGAGGACGTTTTAATATGTACAAATAAAAAGCAAGCGCTGGACCTGAGGAGATTTGGCACAGAGGCGGGTGAAAGGCAGAAAAATGAGAACACAGCACTTATATTGTGTAATTAAGTGACTCGGTTAGAGACAAGTTTAAATGGAAATGAAGTTTTACAGGGGCTTGCTTTACAGAAAATATCAGTTCCAAAGGACCCTGGGGGGGTGTCCTTTTAGATATTAAAAACGAAGATTGAATCCCTATCTTAAAATTTCAAAATTTACAAAGAACCTCGAGGCTCGATTTGGCAAACATTTTAGCTCTGTTGTGTTCACCGTGTATCGGTTACTTACACACACCTCTCCATAAGTTAAGCAAAGTGCAATTGTCTTCACTGAGTGCAACTAAATGGCAGAGAATACAAATATGTTTCAAAATAACCTCCTCAGGTTATAACGGGTACATGGTTAGGACTGAAACCAGAAAAACAAACAAATACACACACACACACACATACACACCAAAAAAAGACACCTTCTTTAAAGATGTCTGCTTGCAGGATCAATAAGATTGTCACTAGTTAAAATGCTACTTCGATAAAACTAAAACTTTCATGAATGATGGAAGTAAACATCCTGACCCCAATTGAAAGGTGATTCATTGTAAAGACTCCTCCCATAAGACTTTTAAGAAGTGAGTTTTGATGAAGGATCGTCAGGGTAGAACTTGGGGAAATGAGAAATCCATAGCAACCACAAATCATCAGTGTGCCTTCACTGAAACAATATTTACTCCCCTCTCCATTTTTACCTCTGCCGCCTCACTAACTTCCCTGATTCTGTGACATTTCGTATGACAGCTGGGCTCCAGGAGGCGTGGGCTCTAGGAGTGACAAGAGAACAGAAGCACATATTTCGTTTCTGATGGAGAGTGCACCAAATATGTCTGCCACCCCTCAAAAAAAAACAACAACAAAACTTTGCCAGCACGCCTCGTTGTAATCTCCTTTCAGAGGCTCCCTGCCCCTTGTCGGTTAAGTGATTGCCCCATCCCATCTCTCTTCAACCAAGTGGGTCTGGTGTGAAACCTGCTCTCAATGGGAAAGATGTACTGAAAGTAAACTGTAGCCAGAAGAATATAGGTTTTAGCTGATTACCCTCACCCACTCCGAGCCGCCTGCACAGCTTTCTGTTGTCTGTAGTGGACAGGGAATCCAGACACTGCTGGGGCTCAGGTCATTTCCTTGCAACACACTTGGCAACTCACCAGGTAATTTATTCCAGCGACCTAATGGGTTCCCCAGAGCCACTTAAAACTACCAAGAGAAACTGCCCTTGGATGTGTTTTTCACGGCCAGGGGTGGGTGTGGGGGTGTGCAGCAAATGTGAAAAGTTCTTTTCCGGGCAGTGCTTTCTCCCCATGACCCTTCTCTCCCCACCCCCCAACATCCCATCTGACACCTAAAGTCATTCCTGATGGATCCCAAACTCAAGTGACCCCCACTCTGTCCCACTTCTGCCTGGAAGCTGGAGACCGTGCAGTGAAGCCGGGGCCAGTCTGGGGATGGGGGGGGGGGGGAGGTTCCCCTAAAAAGAATGCGATGGAATAGCCTGCGGTCTGACCTATTCGCTGCCCCGCTCCATCGTTAGCTCGTGCTCAGTGACCTTTTCCCGTCGCCCCGCCCTAGACTGATGGGAAATGGGATGTGGAACGGAGCCGAACCGCTGCCGTCGCGGTCAGCGAGCCCCGCTGGGCGTCGGTGCGGACCACGCAGGCTGGGCTCGGTGCGCTCCGCTGGGCTGTGCGCGCCGTGGGCCGCAGCCCGAGCCCCAGGTCCCCGCGGCGCGCTCGGGCGCGCGGCCGGCTGTCGGCCGACGGGACACTGGGGCAGCGGCGCCCGGGGAAGGGGCGGGAGCGCCCAGAAGGCAGGCAATTAGGATTTGTCCCGGACTCTGAACTTTTCCGCCTTCCCGAAACGACCTTTCCCAGGCGGGTCGCTGCCAAGCAGGGGAACCCTCTGGATTCGGTGCCTCCGTCCGGTGCCACCCTAGCGGCGCTCGGCTGGGCACCAGGGACCGCGAGTGGACGCGATCGATCGGCCCCGCGCGCACCGCCGCGCCGCATTCCCACGCCCCCGCGTCGTGAATTCGTCCATTTAAATACACATTACAAGGAATATTGGCGATTGACTGGCAGAGGAAGTGACACTTGACCCTTGCATCCTGCGCCCCGGAGATGGGGCGGGGGAGATCCGCCGGATTTCAAAATAGCAGTCCGCGCCCAACGCGGTGCGGGCGGCCGGGACCCTCCTGGCTGGGCCCGCCGCCCCCCCTTCCCCAGTAGCCCCCCACCCCCACCCCACCGCCGTCCCTCGCCGGCGTCGCCTGCCCAGGGCGGATCGCTTCCCTCGCCCCTCCCGCCCCGCTCGCGCGTCCCCTGCTCGACAGCTTTCCGCAGTCGCGTTTCAATCAAACGCACTGGAACGGCACCGAGCGGGCGCCAGTGACAAGCAACGCGGCGCCGGTGACATCGCGCCGAACAAGCCGAACCGTTCGCTCCAGTGCCCCCCACCCGCGCGCTCCCGGCGCGAGGAAGCGGGGATCCCAGCAGCCAAGTCCCCGGCAGCTGGCCCGGCCGCCGGCTCGCAGGGCCAGGGGGCCGACCCCGCTGCGCCGGGCCGTCCACCTGCGGGGCCCGAGCTCCCGGAGGGGATGGGGGCACCGACAGCGTAAAAGGCTGGAGGAGAGAAGAATGTAGAGGCGCAAAGCGGTACTCGGTCGGGGGTGTCCCCACCCTGGGCGCCCCACAGTCCCCAGGCCGCCTTCCGGCTCCAGGATCGCGGTCTGGTCCCGAATCTGGGAAGTGCGCAGGCCACCGGTGCGCGCTGAGGGCCGGGAGACGGAATGTGGAGAACCAAACACCAAGGCCCAGTCGAGCTCGTTCCTTTGGAAGCTGGGAGTGTGTGGTCGAGGGTGGGGTGGGATGCGGGGACCTTGTTTTGGGGACCTTTTCGTTTTCGGCCACAAAGACCTCGCTGACCCTCCACCGCCGCTTGGCCAGCAAGTCCCTCTCGTCCTTTTGTTCCGACCGCTGGCTGTAATGTAACATAAAATGCCTATTAGAACGACTGCTCGTTCAACACAAGTTTCCTCTTGTTTTGCCACCAACTAACAGGATTAGCCAACAAGAGCGAGATTTCAAATTAACCATAAAAATTACAAATTGAAATCCATTTAGCTGCCCATTTACTATATTAAAAAAAAACATAAATAAATGAGGTTGTGTACTCGGAGAGGCTGCAAACGCCCACGAGGCCTGGCGAGCAGTTGAACTCGTCTGGGATGCTGGTGTCTGGCTCAGGCAGTCTGAGAATTTACACCGGCCTCAAGGGGCCAGACAGAGGACTTTTCTGTTTTTGTTTGGGGGTTGGGGGTGGGGTCTCAATCAGGACACTTTCGCTCAAAAATTTTCAGAATCTGAGTTATTCTCTGGGAAGGGACCAGGAAGGACCTGCAAGGCGGGAAGGGATGAGGTGGCAAGAGAAACCCAGGAGATTTTCAGAAGGCTCATGTTCCCAGAAACCCATCCATTATGATTTGCATAATTCTGGGAAGGGGGTGATTCTCATTGAGCAATTTCCCCCCACCGTAGAGTCTATTCGGGATCCTCAGGACGGGACAGAGCAGCGTAGGGCTGTGTTTCTGAGGGTTTCCACTCCTGCACACCTTTGGGAGAGCAGAGAGCCTCATCCTTCTCCTGGAGAGAGAATGGGGAGTTGGAACTGGTAACCTTGTGGTTGAGCTGTTTGCCCACCAGGCTTCCTTCCTTTGGCTCCCAGGGTGGAGGTGTGAGATCCCAGGGAATTCAGAAGCTGAAATGTCCTGGGCAAAGGGTTATTTCAGTCCCTTCCACAGACACCCCTTGCCTTTCCTCAGGGAACCAAGTTCTTCCGGTAGCCTGCTGGATGGACGAGCAGCGGAACTGAAATGCTCTTTAAACATCCAATTTCTGCTCTCACTCTGATTGTAGGTTTTTGTAGGATGAGTTGCAAATACCTAGAAACCTAAGGATTTTTTTGGAGGTGGCTTGCGCTGACTGAGCAGGAGGTCTGACTTTGGGGATCAGGTAGGGAGAGGCACTCCAGCGCCCCAGGGGAGTGGGAGAAGTGTGGGCAGGCATTCTGGAACCGATTCTTCATTGGAACAAACACCACTCAGAGGGAAACATGGGTCCCGCGTTACTACCCTCTAGCTTTTCTTAGTTTTTAATAAGGGAGACACCCTTTCCCTCTTCTGGCAGCCGGACCAGGCTCCCTTCACAAGGAGCCTCAAGGGGAGATGGTATGAGCCCCAGCTCCTGTGTTCCAGCAGGGAGCGTGCTGGAGGTCCTCTGTTCTTCTGTTCTGGTCTCAAAGCCCTGCGTGGTGGTATGGGCGAAGTCTCCACAGGGCCTCCCCTCTCTCAAGAAAAGCTGCCTCTACCCAGCCATAGAGACACCAAGCTATAGTGAGCACCGAGCGCCAGAATTGGGGCGTGGCCTGAATCCTCAGTACTCCTGTGAGAGGGTGGGCAGATTGTAGGTCTGAGCTCAGTGTGCCCCGAAACTTTCCTATTGACCCTATGGATTGCTGTCTCCCCCCAAGGAATCCGACATAGCTCTGTTGGAAGGCACATTTTCCAGGCCCCAACCAGACTCTTGTCTGTGCTTGCTCTTGGTCCAGAGCCAGGCATGCCTCCCCACTAGAATGCTCTTCAATGAACTCCCTTGTCCCCACCCCTAGCAACCCAATTCCAGCGGCTCTGAGGTACGGATTGCTGGGGAGGGAGTTGGGGGTGATGAGATAAAGGCAGGCATCTTCCCTCCCCAGTCGGATACCAGAGGGACCCCTGGTGGCTACTCAGAGAGGGTCTCCTCAAGGCGACCTTTTCTGGTTCTTCTGCCCCTAATGGAAGGTTGGGAGACCCCAGAGAATGGGCACAAGTCCCAGTGGGTTGGAGCTGGGAGAACAGACTTTTCTGCAAGCCCAGGGCTGGCTAGCATTCGCTGGGGAATCCTCTAGCCTTTCAGGCCCCCAGTAAAGGTAGGGCCTGGATCTCCACTGCGTAGGGACCTTGAGCTCAGAGGAGAGGAGGTAGCTGAAGTTAGGAGCACCTTGGGGCTTCCAGCAGGCCCGCACCCCTCAGCAGGCCCGCACCCTGCCACGCCCTGATGCCCAGGGGAGCCAAGCGCTGGGGAGACAGCTGTGAAATGGTTTCCCGCCTCGCTTTCTCCACCTCACTCATGGAACCAGAAACTACAAAGGGGAGAGGGTGTGTTCTGGAGCCCTTCCCCCTCCCCGCCTCCCCCACCCCAACGGCTGATGCGATGAGGTTTCGTTTTCTGGTGTCTTCGCTTCCATGTCCCTGAGACAGTTCGTAGGTGCAGCCAGAGAGCGAGTTGCCTTTGTTAGGCTGACAAAGGATGAGAAACGGACCATGCGGGAGTGGGGGGGTGGGGGGGCGGGCGGGAGCTGCGCAGGTTAAGTGTGGTCTCCTGCGCCTGGCAGCAGGATTGGGCTGGAGAGTGAAACCTTCACCTGGGGCCTGCTCCCCAGTGCAGTGGGATTCTTGCGGAATTCCAGCTAAATTCAGGAGGCTGGGGGGGGGGGGGGGGGGGGGGGGGGGGGGGGGGGGGGGGGGGGGGGAGGGACAGGGCCTCCCAGGTAGGGACTGAGAGGTGTTGAAATGGTTCCTTTGCCTACTTCTCATTCACATAGCTAAGTGGACAGCACCAGTGACTATACTTACAACAACAGCAGCAGCAAAGAACCTTTGTTTTGTGCTTATTGCGTGCTGGCTGCCTTTTAATCACGTTCGGTGGGTTGTATGATTCAATCTCTCCAACGTTAGGCACAGCTATTTTTATTTTACAGTTAGTTTATGCACGGCGAAGTGGAGACACAGCAATGAAAGGACCTTTGTCCCCAGGTGCACAATTAGTAAGTGGGCTAGGCGACCTGTGCCTTGAGTCAGTCAGACCGTCTGGGGTAGAAAGAACTCTGTCCCCCAGCAGGCCTTGGGTTTAGCCCTGCTCTGGGACTCTGGCTACAGGACAGCCCTTATCGTGGTCAGCTATCATCTAGCTCTGGTGTGAGCTGTGGCAGACACCTTGCTGCCTTTCCAGCTAGAGGCTCATCTCCTTGCACTACATTGGACTATTTGTGGCCATAATCCAGAGGATTTTGATTGGATAATTTGGGAATTAGATCATCAGACTTTTCTTCCTAGTTTTTTCTTAGTCTAGAAACTACCCCACCCCCCCGCAACCTGCCAATCACGGGGACCTTGATGGTGGCATAGCTGCCAGCCTCACAGCAACTTGCAAGTCCCCGCAATACCACAAAGCCACAGGTGGGTGGTGGCAACCAGTCCTCACCCCTTTCTTATGGAGTTAAGTCCAGATTTCACGAGGAATGAGGGGGTGATTTGAGGTGATGTCATCACAGAAACCCCAACATCAAGGGAATTTGGGGCTTCTCCCATTGGACATTGCTGAAGTCCTGCCAGATATGCAGTTTGATGAATTTTAAGCTGTGGATGAGATCAAAGGGTATCTGTCTTGGTTCCATATTTAGCGAGGAAGGATGAAGAAAAGGTGCTTGAGTCACAGAAATCTCAGGGCACCAGCAAAACAGATAGTGATTAATTAGTACAGGCCAAGCCAAAGGAACCCTGGTGGTTCTGTTGGGTAAATATTGGACCGGTCACCACAAGATCAGAGGTCCAAAACCAGCAGCCA
>PVJH01022891.1:0-35804 GCA_004026705.1 Nesogale talazaci
CACAACCACTACGCCACGGGGGCTCAGCCTTCTCTGAGATTCAAAGTAATTTTAGCCAAATGTCTTAGAATGACTTATGATAAAAGCAATTCACAAATTTTTTTCCTGACATTATCAGCGATCTGCAAAACCTGGGGGTAACCTGTGGTTTGTCACTTCCTTTGTATTTCACATTTCTTATTTAGTCCAACAACATTAAGATGACAATTCTTAACTTATTACAAGCAAGTTAGACTTTGGTATTGAATTTGAGTGTAGAACAAAATCCTATACTATGTTCCTATTGCATCTCAAAATTTCAGAACTTTGTTCATTTAATAACTTAAAATGTTTTCAGAACTTTGTCTACTTAGAAATAACTATTTTAAAATGTTTTATTAAAAAACTGATATCGGGGCTGAGCCCTGGTGGCGTAGTGGTTGTGTGCCGAACTATGGCCCACTGGGATGGAGGTTCGATTCCAGCTCCACGGAGCAAAGGCTGGGCCTCCTACTCCCACCACCTGAGGGCAGTGATGCCTAAAAAAAAATAAAAAAAGCTTACAAGCTGCCATCCCAAGCATATTTATTAGTCTCTGTTCTAAAGTAAAAGAGGCACGTATACATCAGATATCACCTTGCTTCACATCAGCCTGTGGCTATGTGTATTTCACTTAAAGAAACCTGTGAAGTAGGTGTCATCCTACCTTGTCAAATGATGATAAATCTTAAGTTTAGACAAGTTTCTTGGCTCTTGTAATGGTTTGGTTTCTGTCCCTCCAAAGATAAGCCCAAATTCTAACCTTTGATTCCTGTGGATGTGTCCATATTTGGAAATAGGGTTTTTGCAGATGTTATGATGTTGAGCATCTCAATATGAGATTATCTCTAATACAGGATGGGCCCTAGAGCCAATGACTGCTGTTTGTATAAGAGGAGGGAGATTTGTCCTAAACAGGGAAGGACGCCATATGGAAACGGAGGCTGAGATTGGAGCTATACTGCCACAAGCCAAGGAATACCAGGAGCCGCCACGTGCTGTAAGAGGCAAGGAGGGGCATTCCGACCCCTGGGGAGCGAATGCAGTCCTGTGGACATCATGATGTCACAGTTGTGACCTCCAGAATCATGCAAGAAATTCTGTTGTTCTAAGCTGCCACATTTGTGGTAATCTGTTACAACACCCCATTGCTATGGCACCAACTGTGACACACCCCATGTGTGTCACAGTAGAGTTTTCAATGGCCAATTTTCCAGAAATAGGTTGCCACATCTTTTCTCAAGGCACACCCCGGTTGACTCCAAGGGCCAACCTTTCCGTCCGCAGGCCAAACCCATTAGGTGTTGGCACCACTGGTGTGTTCCCACAGCCACAGGAAGCTTGGTGTTGAAATTTTCTTTTCATCCCTTCCTCTTTGTTTTTGTGCTCGGTTTCCTTTGCTCTTTAGGAGCTCAACTCTGGAAGTCGTTCTGTTGGGTTTTGTTTTGGGCCTCCATTTCATTTAGGGAATTCCCAAGCCTGGACAAGCCCCAGTGGCTCCGTGGTGGGGCAGGGAGCAGTGTACTGAGAGCCACTCACAGGTCCACATCGAAGTTCAAACCCGACAGCCCACACTCATAGAAAGATCTAAAGTCTCAGAAGTCCAAGTGACAGTCCTACCACCCTGTCCTACAGGATAACTCTGAGTCGGACCAATGAGCTGAAGTTTCTAGATCAATTTCCAAACCTGATATTATATTCCATATCCAGAAATTAGGCAATCATTGCTCTTATCTGCTTGGATAAGTAAATTGATTTCACTTATTTATCACTTATTATAATTTATTTACACTTCAGGAAGTTATTCTTCCTGTCTTTGATTATCTGTATCTACTCAATTTGCTTTTTAAGGGAATTAACATTTTGAGACTTAAATGACACTTTAAAATTTCAAATATATAATATTTACTGTAAAATCTAAGAACAGAAGAACTAGGCAAAAGATGTGGATGAGGGCTGAGCCCCGGTGGCGTAATGGTTGTGCACGGGACTGCGGCCCACTGGGACGGAGGTTCAATTCCAGCAGTGGGGCTGGGCCTCCTACTCCCACCACCGGAGAGCAGTGATGCCCCCCCCCAAAAAAAATGTGGATGAGCTTATAAGTTGATATTTTTGTTGGTTCTGTGTCAATCCATCTCCTGATGGTCTTCCTCTTTTCTGCTGACCCTCTGTTAAGTATGATGACCTTCTCCGGGGGACTGGCCATCCTGATAAAATGTTGCAAGCACAGGAGACAAAGTTTTGCCCCTCTTGCTCTTGGTTTTACTTCTTCAAAGATAGAGTTGTTTGATCTGCTGACCATCTATGGGATATTTTCTGTTCTTTCCTAACACCATGGTTCAAACGCATCAATTCTTCCATGGTCTGTAGAGTTAAAGAGGGAAAAGAAGTAATTATCTATTTGGAGGCTGTTAGGAGGGTAACCAAAAAGCTTGAAAGAAATCATTATTTAAAAAATAAAAAATAAAGAAATCATTATTTAGAAACTGGTCTGAGTAGGGTTGTCCAGACAGGAAGGAGCAAGTGTAACAATGAGAGGGCAGGGTGGAATAAGGACACTGTGGGCAGCATTGCCTTGTTGGGACTTAGGGTAGCTGCATGTGAGTCTGTGATCTGGGACATATCGCTAGAGAAACAGGCAAGACTCACCACGCCAGCAACCTAACCACTGCCTGCCATATTGCTGTAGCTCTTTGCACTTAACGCTTCCTTCCCCTAGAACTCTGCTCATGGCCACTTCTGACTCAAGATCCAGACAGCATAACGTGATTGCTTCACAGAGGCCTTCTCTGACATCAGCTGTGACTCAATCTCAGCAACCTAGTTATTTCTTAGCATTTATCCAATCATAATCCTATTACTTATTTGGTGGTTTGTGTCTTCAGTAAATTGCATAATAGTAAAGGCCATACCTATCTGTTTTATCACCATATTCCCACACTTAGGCGCCTGGTGCAGTGCTCAGTACCTTATCCAAAACTAAACAAACCAATTGTTGAGTTGCATCAATTCTGCTTTCTGAAGTCTACATGTATTTCCGAGGAGAACTACACTCCCTAGGGGTTTCAAAGGGTACAGATCACCAGGCATTTCTTTTGGAGCAGATATGAGCCACCAACCTTTTGGGGAGTAGCTGAATGCTTAAGGAATATTATCAGTATACTTAGTAAATATTTGTATCATCACTTCAAAAATGTTGTTGAAAGTATGATGAGTAATGAAGGAACTGCCTTGCTGTGAGAAGGCTCTTCGACTTTATCCTGCAGGTGTAATGAATGGTGATGATCTCATCAGGTACCTATTTGGGAGTGATTAATTTGCTAACATCCTATTACATGACTCGGTGGTGGATGAAATTAAAGATGTGGGCTGAGCCCCAGTGGCGTAGTGGTTGTGCGCGGGACTGCGGCCCACTGGGATGGAGGTTCAATTCCAGCTCTACGGAGCAATGGCTGGGCCTCCTACTCCCAACACCTGAGGGCAGTGATGCCCCCCCAAAAAAACCAGAAAAAGGAAATTAAAGATGGGCAGTTCAGAGATTTTGTTGTTGTTGTTGTTGTTTTGGGGGGCATCACTGCCCTCTGGTGGTCATGGGAGCTACCCAGCGCTTCTCCTGGGAGCCACTGCTGGATTTGAACTGCCAAGCCTGCGGTCGCAGTCCACACTCAACCACTTATGCCACCGGGGCTCAGCCCCCGTTCAGAGATTTATCGGCACTTGTCCAAGCAGGATATGATGAGCATCAATAAGGAGCCCGAATCGACCAGCGTCAACATCCTCAAGGAAAGCAGGAGGAAGGAGCTGATGATAGGACCCCGGAGCACTGTTTGCTGCCTGTGTCCTTGCTGCAGACCAGACACAGGCGGACTGGCTGTGCAGAGTGTTCAGGCAGAGCGTGGGGATACCACCCCAATCAGGCAGCTATCCCAATCAAGTTAGATAAACGTTTCGGTTTTCCAGGACATGTAAACATTATGTTTACATTGGAAAAATTGTTGATGTTATCAATGCAATTGCCTCATAACCTAGGGGGATGATTGACGATGTTTTACTTTTTTGTTTCTTTGGGGTTTTGTTTTTCTGCTTCTGTTGGTTGGTTGGTTGGTTGGTTGGGTTGCTGCTGTTGGTCTTAAGGGTCTTGTTTTTGTCATAATACAACCTCCAAAGTAAATGAATATGATGACAATTGTTCGTACAACTCTTCCTGATATGATTGAATTATTGAATTGTATGACATTTGGATGAAGTGCTAATAAAACTTTTTAAAAAGTTATTTACCTTATAAGACGAATATTTTCCCCCCGAAGTGGGAGGAAAACAAGGGTGCATCTTATGGTCCAAAGGTGTGGTAGCCCAGAACGTGTTTATGATCCCATGCACCTGCTTACTGTCCGCTGCTGTTTGTGTGCTGTGATTTGCTGGATGTTCGGAGGAAGTCCCGCCTCCCAGAGTCTCAATGTCAGTCAGGCCACATGATGGGCACAGCCCACCCCCTCCCTCATTTGTTAATGAAAGTGATGACGCCTCTTAACACCACTTTTGAGTTTACGCTATTAAGTATTACTGTATTTTGCTTTATTCTAATAAATATTTTAGTAAACTGGTACTATTTGGTTCAGAATATTTTGCGGGGGGGGGTATCATTGCAGAATATTTTTTCTTGTTTTCCTGCTCTAAAAACTGGGTGTGTCTTATGGTCAGGTGCATCTTACAGTCTGGAAAATACGGTATACTGTAGTTTACTGAGGAGAAAGACAAGGCCTGCTACTCCTACAAAGAGTTACAGTCTCAGCTGGTCCAAAGGCAGTGAGCCCTCCCAACGATTTTACAGTCAATTACTGGCCAACCTGTTTGTCTATCCCCCACTAGTTAAAAAAAAAAAAAAAAGGAATTACAGTCTCCATAACCCACCGGGAAGTTCCAGCCTATCCTAGGGTGTCACTTTGAGTTAGAATCGACTCAATGGCACCAACATTATGAAAACATTTGAAATATGAAAATTACCAAAATGTGACACAAAGCAGGAAGTAACCACATGCTATTGGAAAAAGTAGTACATTTAAATTTGCTTGATGCGAGATTGCCACAAATCCCCAATCTCTGAAAAATGCAGTATATGCGAAGTTCAAGTAAGCAAAGTGCAGCAAAACAAGGTTTGCCTGTAATAACTAAGATAAGTGAAAAGGGAATATGTAATAAAGGAGAAAGAAAAATAAACAGAAGGGCTGAGCCCCGGTGGCGTAGTGGTTGTGCGCGGGACTGCGGCCCACTGGGACGGAGGTTCAATTCCAGCACCGGGGCTTGGCCTCCTACTCCCACCACCGGAGGGCAGTGATGCCCAAAAAAGAAAAAAGAAAAATAAACAAAGATGAAGTTAAGCATGAGATTCATATGCAAAATGCTGGTTTTGCAGACTGAAATTTTGTTAGCGGTGGATATTTGACTTTTGCCCTGGCCAAGGCAAAAAGAAAAAGGCATAACAAGTTAAATGAATCAGAAGTTCATGTGATAAAAACAAAACCATAAAAAGAAAACCATAAGTTATTAGCATTGAGATCAAAGAAAAATTTATTATAGGAAGAATGTAAAGAACAGTTTATTTAATTAACCTCATATGATATTATCCATTACACCCCCTTACAGAAGGATCACAAAGAAGAGACGAGCCAGTCAGGGCGACCATACAACTCCTCCAGTGCTTTACTGCTTCCTCCCCCCAACTGTCATGACAACTCCAGGTAAGCCAGAGCATGTCCACTGGGACAGATCTGAGCTGAAAGCACAAGGAATCCGGGACAGATAAGCCCCTCTGGACCGATAATGAGAATATAAGGGTAAGGTGGGGTAGAAAGGGGGAACCGATCACAAATGATCAACATAAATGATCCTCCTCCCGGGGGGATGGACAACAGAAAAGTGGGTGAAGGGAGACAGTGTAAGATATGACAAAATAACAATAATTTATAAATTATCAAGGGTTCGTGGGGAGGGAGGGGAAAAGTGAGAAGCTGATACTAAGGGCTCAAGTAGAAAGTAAATGTTTTGAGAATGATGCTGGCAACAGATGTACAAATGTGCTTGACACGATGTATTTATTAATTGTCATGAGAGTTTACGAGCCCCCTCAAAAGAAGATGTAAATAGGGGTTGAGCCCCGGTGGTGTAGTGGTTGTGCGCGGGACTGCGGCCCACTGGGATGGAGGTTCAATTCCAGCTTCATTGGGCCTCCTACTCCCACCACCAGAGGCCAGTGATGTCCCAAAAAAACCCAAAAACAAACCAAAAAAACAAAAAATGATATAGGGATGGAGTCTAGCCTGTTAATCTGGAGATAGCCATTGAGTGGCCAATGAGGCCTCTGTGTGGACACAGCTTTCTCCTGATATGTCTGGGAAGTCTCGCAATATTTCCCTCATGGAGATGAGAAGCTATCTCCCTAGTTGTTGGGAGTTAGCCTGAGAGACAATGAATTACGGACAAGATGGCAAGAGCCGGAGGAGAAGCCACAGGGCCTTGCCCTGATGGAACCAGATCTCTGAAGCTGGAGAAGCCATGAGAGCATCCCTGCCAGCGCCAGGACTTTGCACCCACTGGCCTGTGACTTCGTGAGTCGGAAGGAGACATTATAGACTGGTACCAGGTATCTGGGCTAATATCGGACTTAAGACTTTGGACTGGACTGGGTTGAAATGTTTTCTCAATGTTCCATTTCTTTTGTATATAAACCATTCCCTTATATCTATATGTGTGTCTGTGAATTTGTTCCTCTGGTCTACTCGGACTAACACAGTTGACAACATCCTTTGAGGTAACATTTGAATAAACACTTTTAATTTTTATGAATTCAAATGCATTTTTTCTTTGTGGTTAATGCACTTTTTAATAAAATAGTTTTTTTGTTTTTTTGGTTTTGGGGGCATCACTGCCCTCTGGAGGTGGAAGTAGGAGGCCCAGCCTTGCTGCTGGATTTGAACCTCCAACCCAGTGGGCCGCAGTCCCACGCACAACAAGTACGCCACCGGGGCTCAGCCCAATAAAATAGTTTTATTGGCACTACATACACAGAACATGCAATTCAATAGTTGAAACAATCATATCAAGAAGAGTTGTACATTCCAGCTCCACGGAGAAAGGCTGGGCCTCCTACTCCCACCACCTGAGGGCAGTGATGCCCCCCCCCCAAAAAAAATTTTTTTTAATTATAAAAAGAAGAGTTGTACAATCATTAGCACAATCCATTTTAGAACATTTTCTTCTTCCTTTTACTCATTAGTGTATTTTTCTTTCAATCGTGGCAAAAATAAATACAAGACAGTCTGCAATTCGAAACTTCTACATGCACAGACATTGCCATTGATGCCACGCTTCCTGTTACTCAGCCATTACTGAGACCTTCCATTCAAGTCGTCCCCCCACTGTCAACCTGAATTCAATGGCCCCTAACTTTATTGGCGTCCAGCTTTCCGTGTGTGTAGAGAGGGGTGCTGGTGGAGGGAAGGCTTGGCATGCAGAGGGACAGCCCCCAGCCTCACTTCTACCACTTCCCGTGATACAAAAAAGATGGGTTCAAGTAAAATGGTCTTCAGTTGGAGTTTCTACAGGCCTCTCAAGCCCGAAGGAAGAAAAGACTACAAAGACCCACTGTCATCAAGTTGATTCTGACTCCTACTGGCCCTCTGTGCACAGTTTCCCAGCTTTATCTTTCTACTGCAGTTTTACCCGACAGCACCCCGACCTTGAAAGGCACCGCGGGGTGCTCCATAATTCCATTAATTCCATCTGCCTGGCACAGGCCCTCCTGTCCTCTAGATTCTGCACACTACCAGACAGAATTCTGTCTGGATTCTGTCATTTCAAGTACAGACAAATCATAGCTGAAGAATACAAATGCACATGAGGACACCAGTTATTTGCTTCATTATATTTCTATATGTATTTTGGTAACCCTGGGCCAAGTAATGGGAGCTTACAAAAAAGGTTCCCTTAAAAAAACTAATGGCCAATAATTTGTCGAGACTGTAAGACAGAGTAAAACTAGTCAGTAAGGGTTTCTGAGGGGCAGGCCCCTCATCTTCTCCCACAGAGCAGTCGGTGGATGGGCACGGCAGGCCTTGCAGTTAGCTGCCCTGTGCATGGCCCTCTATGCCACCAGGACTCCTAGAAACAGCTCTAGAGAGGAAATTCAGCACATTGTACTATTTTCTGATTCCCTACCTGTAATATTTTTGTGTGCACATGAACTATAATGATGTAGTTAGTGATAACAAAAAATGAGGGAGAAGGTATAAGAATTTCTTGTATGTTACTGAAATTAAGTTCCTATCAACCTATTCTAAAAAGTTATAAAACTCAAGGGCTGAGCCCCAGTGGCGTAAGTGGTTGAGTGCAGAACTGCAGCCTGCGGGCTTGGCGGTTCAAATCCAGCGGTGGCTGGGTAGTGTCCGCGACCACCAGAGGCAGTGATGCCCACAAAAAAAAAAAAGTTATAAAATTCTTTCATGTAACATTTGTGGTAACCACTAAGAAAATACTTTTTTTTTGGGGGGGGGGCATCACTGCCCTCAGGTGGTGGGAGTAGGAGACCCAGTGAAGCTGGAATTGAACCTCCATCCCAGTGGGCCGCAGTCCCGCGCACAACCACTACGCCACCAGGGCTCAGCCAAGAAAATACATTTTCAAAATACACAAAAGGAAAGGAAAGGGAACCAAAAATGATTCACTATACTAAACCAACAAAATGTAAAAAATAGACAATTGTAAAGGACAAAGACAGAATGATTAAGATGTGCAAAGACAATAGCGAAATGGCAGTTATTCATCACTTATTGGTAATAGCTCAATAGCCTAAATTCTCCAATCAAATGACAGAGTGGTAGAATGGATATTAAAAAAAACCATGATCGGGCTGAGCCCCAGTGGCATACTGGCTGTGCGCAGGACTGTGGCCCACTGGGATGAAGGTTCAATTCCAGCTCACTGGAGCAAAGGCTGGGGCCTCCTACTCCCACCACCAGAGGGCAATGATGCCTAAAAAAAAAAAAATCATGATCCAACTCTGTGCTTTCTACAAGAGAGACACACACCTTATAACCAAAGGCACAAATAGGTCAAAAGTAAAAGGATGAAAAGTTCTATTCCTTGTAATTAACAACCAAGGGAGAGATGGAGTAGCAATTTTATCTGAGACAAAGTTGATAGACTTCCAGAAAAAATCAGTTAGGAGCAGGGGTGGGGGCAGGTGGATGTTGGTGAATGGTTTGAACTGCTCAATCTAGAATTAATGGTTTGAAATGTAAACACCCCCATAATTCACAATAAAAATTCATTTAAAAAATCTGTTATGAAAGGTAAAGTTGGACATTAGTGACAAAAGTCAATTCATTGCAGAGTTGATTGCCTGAAATGTAATCTTCTCACTCAATTAACAATTGAGAAAAGAGTCAACTCATCAAGAAACTTTAACAATCATAAATATTTATGCATACAACATTGGAGCACCAAAATGTACAAAATAAACACGGATAGAATTGAAGAGAGAGGCTGAGCCCCGATGGTACAGTGGTTGTGCACAGGACTGCGGCCCACTGGGACGGAGGTTCAAATCCAGCAGTGGGGCTGGGCCTCCTACTCCCACCACCAGAGAGCAGTGATGCCCAAACAAACAAACATAAAATACCCTCTTCCTTGACTCCTTGTCAGTTGAACAGTGTGTAGCTTAGTTTCTGTGTTTGTGTACTGTCTAGATTCTGTTGTTGTTATGGACTTCTTGCTTCATTCCATTGAGATCTGAAGAAAGACCTTTGAATAATTTTTTTTTTTAGGCATCACTGCCCTCAGGTGGTGGGAGTAGGAGCCTCAGCCTTTGCTCAGTGGAGCTGGAATCGAACCTCCATCCCAGTGGGCCGCAGTCCCGCGCACAACCACTACGCCACCGGGGCTCAGCCCCTTTGAATAATTTTAATCTTTTAAAATTTATCAAGATTTTCTTTTTTTCCTTTTTTTTGGGGGGCATCACTGCCCTCTGGTGGTCGTGGGAACTACCCAGCACTGCTCCCAAGAGTCGTCGCTGGATTTGAACCGCCAAGCCCATGGACCGCAGTCCTGCACTCAACCACTTACACCACCAGGGCTCAGCCCAAGATTTTCTTTGTGGCTTTGTCTATGGTCTATTCTGGAAAATTATCTGTGTGCCTTGAGTAGAATGTATATTGTGCTATTGTTTGGTAACATGGACTAAATATGCTAAGTTGGGTTAGTTTAGTGTGATACTGTTTTATTGTCGACCAGTCTAGATGTTATTTAGATATTGAAAGTGATGTATAGTTTCCAACAGTTATTGTGGTGTGTTACTTCTCTCTTCAATTCTTTTTTTGTTTCTTGTTTGTTTGTTTTTGGGGCATCACTGCCCTCTGGTGGTGGGAGTAGGAGGCCCAGTCTTTCTGCTGGATTTGAATCTCCAAACCAGTAGGCCGCAGTCCTGTGCACAACCACTGTACCATCTTCCAGGCTCAGCCCTGGAAGAGGGTATTTTAAAAGTCAAACGAAAGCACAAAATACCAAAACTTTGGAGATGGAATCAAGACAGCACTCATAGAGAAACTTACAAATGCCTACATAAACTCAACAACCTCAGAAAGAGTAAAGCAAATTGAGCCCAAGTTCATCGAAAGCAAAAGACAGAGCTGAGCCCCGGCGGCGTGAGTGGTTGAGTGCAGGACTGCAGCCCGCGGGCTTGGCGGTTCAAATCCAGCGGCGGCTCTCAGGAGCGGCACTGGGTAGCACCCACGACTACCAGAGGCTGTGATGCCCACAAAACAAAACAGAAGAAAAAGACAGATTAGAGTAAAAATAACAGGAAACAAAAACAATGGAAGGAATAAACCAAACCAGAAGTTGATTTGTTAAAAAAGATCAATTAAACTGACAAGCCCTTAGCTAGACTGACAAAGAGATGCAAATAATAATTATTATTTAGAAAAGGTGCACTATGGGCTGAGCCCCGGTGGCGTAGTGGTTGTGCGCGGGACTGCGGCCCACTGGGACAGAGGTTCAATTCCAGCAGTGGGGCTGGGCCTCCTACTCCCACCACTGCAGAGCAGTGATGCCCCCCCCCACACCCAAAAAAAAAGAAAAGGTGCACTATTATAACTAAATTAATAGAAATAAGGGGCTGAGCCCCGGTGGCGTAGTGGTTGTGCGCGGGACTGCGGCCCACTGGGACGGAGGTTTGATTCCAGCTCCACGGAGCAAAGGCTGGGCCTCCTACTCCCACCATCTGAGGGCAGTGATGCCCCCCCCAAAAAAATCATCACAGTCTCAGAAAGTACACACTTATCCCTGAAAAGTGTGCAAGGCCACATGGTGGGGGCCATGGGAAAGTTCATGACTGAAAATAGGCATTTCAGGGGTGTGTGGAAAAACACGTGGAAAAGTGTCAGATTCCTCAGATGGAAAATACCTTGATTTTTGGCTTTGCAGGAGAAAGACACTTACACAGAAGCCTAGTTTGTGATCCACGTGAGTTTTTATAAAGGATAGAGGTTGTTTCAGGTTTTACCTGAACACAGAACTGCAACCCCTCCCCCATGTGATAACCTGAGGGGGAGGGGAAGAGAGACCCCAGCACAGCTGAGCAGAAGGCAGAGGGGCAGCGGGAAAAGAGGACCACGGTCTCCAGGTCTGGTCTTTGGGACCTATCACTGGGAAGTGAGGTCAATGGTGTTGGTTAACCCCCTTGGCTGAATTAAGCCTACCTGGCCTAGATTGGGCCAATCCCGGTGTACCGGGCCCCCTCCTGGATCAGGGCTTGAATTGGCATGCTCTGCAGCCCTGAGCCTATAAAGTTTTTTGGCTTCCAACCTCCTGTAGGGGGGCCCTAGGCATGGAGAGGAACAGCCCCGATATCTTGCTACCTAACAAGAAATACCGGGACAGGAGTGAGGAACCAGCACGGGGAGCCAAGAGCAGGAAATCCCAAGAGTTTGCTGCTAAAAGCACTTTGCAGAGGAATGGCACCCTCCTCTTGAGACGTGTATCTGAACTAGAAGTGGAGCTGTGGCCTGCATGTACCCAGCTTTGATCCCCTCCTATCCCCACTGGCTAGGGAGGCATGGTTAAGAATACTGGCTGATCTTATTGGGAATGTTTAAGTGCACATGTCGCTGGTGCCTGGTCTGTGTGCCCAGGTGGGCCTAGGTGACTTGGGTCTGAACATACTCAGTTTTTTATTTTCCCATAGGTGTCCAATTAGTGTGCCTATTTTTTTTAATTTTTTTTTTTTTTTAGGCATCACTGCCCTGGTGGTGAGAGTAGGAGGCCCAGCCTTTGCTCCTGTGAGCGGGAATTGAACCTCCGTCCCAGTGGGCCGCAGTCCCGTGCATGACCACCACGTCACAGGGGCTCAGCCCGCCAATTTCTTTCCAACCCCTTTACTGAGGCATGGGCAGCAAACTTCTGTTTAGCATAGGCACTCTGTGGAGACTACCCCACTTTGTCCCTAACTTAGTGACCTGTCAATATTACCCCAAACTGGAAGCATTCTGCATGTCCGTTGACAGTAGAAAATGAGGTATACAATGGAATACTAATGGTTCTTTCCCTGGCCTTACCAGACCACCACACTTGATGCCTCTGAATAGGAATGCTTCCTGTCTGACTCTTTATCCTAAAGGATTTGCTAGCTTCCTTCCTGAGTCAGGACATCTCTACTGATTAAAAGGAAATTTTACTACAAGGAGGGGGCTGCTACATTTTGGATTTTTACTAACGAAATATTGAACTACATTATATTTCTAATATTTTTATTAACAGCAGATTAACTCTTTCACCCTTTCTATCTTTACCTCTACATATGGAGTCCTTGCCCTGCTTGTTCCAGTTGAGCTTCATTAATAACCACCCTGAACAGGACAGCTAACTGAGTGAATTTGAGGGCCAGTCCCCAGAAGACACTTTCCCAGCAATCTGCACTGTATTTCAAGATTTACAAGGTTTTTATATTCAGTTGTTTTCTTACAAATGTTAACTTTTTTGTTTTTTTTAGGCATCACTGCCCTCAGGTGGTGGGAGTTGTTAACTATTGATAACATACAGGTGAGGGTTCACATAGACGTTAAAAAGGTATGTGTGAGGTATCAGCCCCACAATTGCATGGATCCAAGGGTCGATTGTATAGTTGAGGGGTGGGTTAGAAAGACATTAGACAAGGTAAAGCAGCTGAGCCCCGGTGGCGTCGTAGTTGTGCGCGGGACTGCGGCCCACTGGGACAGAGGTTCGATTCCAGCTCCACGGAGCAAAGGCTGGGCCTCCTACTCCCACCACGAGGGCAGTGATGCCCCCCCCAAAAAAACAAACAAGTGCTCACCTCATTGAAGTGCTCACCTCCGACTGCCATCAGAGATTGAGTATATTTCCAACAGAGGCTCATACACTCTAGAGAGCATGCAAGCCTCCCTAATTAAAGGTAACCACGTGTAACAAAGCAGGCCATATTCTAACCCTAAAAATCCCTGAATACTTTGTAGGAGTAACCTATTGGGAGTAGGGACGAGTGGGGGTAGGTAAGGGAGAGTGGCTGTCTTCGAGCCTAGAGAGCCCATGTCTGCTTTTATAGTTAAATCTGCCTGATAGATAGCAAGCAGCCATGTGCTTGTAAGAGTTAACTTTAAGGTAGCACTATGATGGAAGGATATAGTGAGGAACAGTATCAATTATTGGGACTCATCTCCAACTCACAAGGGTGAAGGCCTCCCTCCACCCCAGAAACCGAGCTTGCCAGGCTTATTAAATGAAAAGAATGGATTCCTTCTTATGCACTCTCCTCCCATTCTCTTTCCCACAGAAATTCTAGAGAGGGAGATTTATCATCCATGTGACAAGTGCTAGTTAGGTTGGCTGTCTCCTCTTACACATCAAGGGCTACCTCTAACTGTTTGTATCCGGCAAAGACTCAGCAGGCCAGAGATTAGTTAGCATACAAGCCTTCTCTCAGCACTGGTCTTGGGAAACCTAATAGACCCTTTAGCCTGAATAGGCTAATTTACATTACAGTGGTTTATGGCACATGGTTTATGACCCTCAAAGTAGTCTCAACTACTTCCAAAGTAGTATGCAGAACTTTGTAGACTTTGTTATGCTAATTGACCTGGAAGCCCCTCGGAATATGGTCATAATCCTCCATGCCCAGTGAGTCACTCCTTCAAGGTGTTTGGTTATGGCCAAGAAGTTTACATACTCCTGTCTGCTGTTTGCTCGACTATAAATATGGATATGTTAGATCTCTTGTGGGTGATACATACCTTGGTTGTTGGCTTCGCGCAAGAAAGAATTCATACGGGGCTGAGCGGCTCACTGGGATGGAGGTTCAATTCCAGCTCCACGGAGCAAAGGCTGGGCCTCCTACTCCCACCACCAGTAGGCAGTGATGCCAAAAAAAAACAAACAAACAAAAAAAAAGAATTCATACGGAAGCCTGGTTTGTGATCCAAGTCAGTTTTATAAAAGATAGAAGTAGTTTCAGGTTTTACAGTAAATGGACCACGAGGCAGATAGAGTACCCGGTGCGGTTGTGTGGGAGTTGCGTGGGACGCGTGGGATGTGGCATATCCTCGCTGGACTGTTCAGTACTGCCCCTATGTAGCAGCAGCTGGGAGAGCAAGCCCCAGAGCAAACTTCTGGCTTTTCAGGGCCTTTTGCTGAGAGGCGTGGTCAATGGTACTGGTCCATCCCTTTGGCTGAATCAAATTCACCTGGCCTAGGTGGGCTAATCCAGGTGTATAGCTCACCTAAGTGTACCACCCATTCCTGGCTGGGAGCTGAACCTAACAGATATTTACAGCACATACAAATATGTATGTAGAAATATCATCTGCTAAACCTATTTATATGGTCGTGAATGTAATCCCTCTCACCTACTCATACCTGTTCATCTTGTGTTATGCCTCCACTTGTGAGTTTTTGTTATTTCTGATAATGCAGGATCATGTGCAGTCTACATCATATCTTTGTTGTCTGTAACCCTGATGCACCTCTCCATGTCTTCCATATGCAGCCGGATGGGGGTTGTTCCCCTCCATGCCCTCAGGAAGTCAGAAGCCCATAAAGGCTGACGGGCATGTACCAAGTCAGGCCCCGAGCCAGGAGAGCGGAACACCTGGGTGGGCCCCAATCTAAGCCAGGTGAGCTTACTTCAGTCAATGGGGTCAACCACTACCATCGACCATGCCTCCCAGGGGAAGGCCCTAAAGAGGGTGGAACTGCAAGAGCACCACTCTCTTTTCCTGGTATTCCTCCTCAGCTCTGCTGGGCCTGACTGTGGTCTCTCCTCTCCTCTTCACTTCACTCCCTCCCCTCTCCTCCCTCACTTGGGTCACAAACCAGGTTTCCCTGTGAATTCTTTCTCATACAAAGCCAAGAACCGAGATATTTCTCACCTGAGAAGTCTAATCGATCCACATTATGAGGTGTTTTGTGAATTCTTCGTTATCCTTTAACAAATGCATGTGATTGATTCTATTATGTATGATTTGTCTCTGCCATCAAGTCCATTCTGACTTTAATAGCTGGAGCAAAACTTTGGGATCTTCATTTTTGACGATGTGACCTGACTCTGAATGAGAAGCAGCAGCTGAAAATATCCATTAACAATAAGAACATGGGTTGAGCCCCAATGGTGTAGTGGTTGTGCGCAGGACTGCGGCCCACTAGGAAAGAGGTTCAATTCCAGCAGTGGAGCAAAGGCTGGGCCTCCTACTCCCACCACCAGGGCAGTGATGCCTAAAAAAAAGAAAGAAAAGAAAACAATAAGAACATGTGGGCTGAGCCCCGGTGGCGTAGTGGTTGTGTGCAGGACTGCAGCCCACTGGGATGGAGGTTCAATTCCAGCTCCACAGGAGCAAAGGCTGTGCCTCCTACTGCAACCACCAGAGGGCAGTGATGCCTTAAAAAATTTTAAAAACTAAAAACAATAAGAATATGAAATGTACAAAGTAGGAATCTAGAAAACAACCAAAATCATCAAAAATAAAATGGAACACATAAAGATTTTGGGTTTTTTTGTTGTTGTTTTGGGGGGCATCACTGCCCTCTGGTGGAAGTAGGAGAGGCCCAGCCTTGCTCCTGGAGAGTTGCTGCTGGATATGAACCACCAACCCAGTTGAACCGCCAACCCAGTGGCTCACAGTCCCGCACACAACCACTACACCACTGGGGCTCAGCCGAAGTTTCAGGGTTTTTTTTTTTGTTTGCTTGTTTGTTTGTTTCGGTTTTGGGGGCATCATTGCCTTCTGGTGGTGGAAGCTGGAGGCCCAGCCTCTCTGCTGGATTTGAACCTCCAACCCAGTGGGCCGCAGTCCCGCGCACAACCACTACACCACCAGGGCTCAGCCCCGAAGTTTCAGGTTTTACAGTCTCAAAAGAGTACACAGTATTTCAGGGAAGCAGGCCAAACAGCATAAGCTGTGCTGGGGCTCAACACTGAACATGGGCAACCTTGTGGAACTGCTCACCCACATGTGATGACCTAAAGTCAGAGAGAATGCAGCATGGCTGAGCAGGTGCAGAAACAGGTCCAAGGGGAGAGGGCAGAAGGCCAAGGAGCCAGAGAAAAGGGGAGCTGAAGGCCGCCTATCCCACTGCTAAGGTGCTTCAAGTTGGGGAGGTTGTTGGAGACACTTCAGCTGCTCTATAACATAAAGTGGAGTTCCTGTCTATCTGGCTTGGAGATTCTGCTGATAAGAATTGCCTGTCCCCCAATAAAATTATTTAAAAAAAAAAAAGAATTGTCTGTGACCTGGGGCCATGAGTTTCCTTTTACAAGCAGAGCTGTCAATATCCCATACATACTCAGTGTGATAAGAAGCAGAGCCATCAACATTCTATACATAAGAATGGGAGGCAATGTGTTTATTCATACCATGTAAATGAACTTCCCATTGTTTGGAGAAAATAAAAGCTTGGGTTAAAATAAACTCAGGGCTCAGCATAGCTCAGAGGAGCGATGGCTGTTGCCCTCCTGATCCCATCTCTGTGTTCTCTTTCTTTCTCATCTGCACCCTCCAATCTCGGTAACCCGCGGTGAACTGACAGCCGGCTCTGTCATTACGTGTGGTCCAAGGTATTGGTTGACCCCATTGACTGAGTCAAGCCCACGTGGGCCTAGTTTGGGCCTCCAAGATGTATCACTCACCTGGCTCAGATTTGAATTGGAGCATGCTAAGTTCCAGTCTTTATGGCTGGCTAAGGCTTACCTGCTTCTCTTCCAAACTCCTCTAAGGGGCCTTGGGCAGGCATGGAGAGGGACAAACCCCCTGTCCCCTGTCTCTTGCTACCTCACAATCACATCATCAAAAGAACATTTCATCTGTGGAATGCCACACAACATGGATGAACTGAGTAAAGTTAGGCAATCGTAAAATAACAGATATTGTATGCTTGTTATAAAATGGCAAAAAAAGTTTTTCATAGGAAAAGTAACCCTCTCTGATGGTTACCAGGGATGGGAGGGGGAGAGAGGGAAGGAAAGTCACTGGTTAAAGGCCAGGGAGGTGGTCATTTGGGTGAACGTAAAGGCAACAGACAGTGAGAGGGATGTTAGCAAAAGGTGATGGACGCAGGGCAAGCCATTGGGATGTTAGCAAGCGTTAAAGGCAGCAGAGGCACATACAGATGAACACACAAGCCCGCCATTGTGGTGATCTATAAGCAGGTGCGTGGAGAAACATGCGGATTGAACAGAGGAGGGAGGGGAGGAGGGAGAGTGGTGGCACATGCATAACTAGATACAGATTTGACAGAGGCTATTTGTATATGTGTACCTACCTTTGTTGTAAACATGCTCACCCATGAATGTGATGGAGCATACAAGGCACAAAGTTAGGAAGACTTGTTAGACAGAACCCTACCCTTTGAGGGAATGGGCCCATGGGCCTGAAGGCTCAAGGCCATAGTCTCAGGGGACACCACGGTGATTCGCCCTAACTTGATTGGCATCCTAAGTTGGTGAGTACTTACTGTTCTTAGGGGCCATGAAGTCCGTTGCCATCCATAGCGACCCTCTGTACAATGGGATGAAACTGTTCCTTGTTCTTAGCCATCCTCACAATCATTCTTAGGTCTGAGCCCATTGTGGTGCCACTGGAGGATCCACCCTGTCCTCGCTTTCACTGTCCCTCTTCTTCAGGGACTGGTGTCTTCTACAAAATGTCCAAAGTATGTGAAACAAAGTTTCACCATGCTTGCCTCTAAGGAGCATACTGGCTTAGACTTCTGAGACAGATTTGTTCCTGGGGACTGACGATCCATGAGTAACTAACTACATGAGGGGCACCTCTTTCCCTCTTCCCATCCAGAGGAAGTAAGAATGATGAAAATTGAGATATATGGACACATTTAGGTCAGTGGACTAATGGACCACACAAACATCAGCCTTCATGACCCTGAGACCAAAACTAGATGGTGAGCTGCCACCACTAACTGCTCTGAAAATAATCATAATAAAAGACCCAGGGTGGGGGAAACAGGGGTTAAGGAGGAGTTGATATCAAAGAGTTCAAGAAGAAATAATGCTTTCAAAGTGATAGTGGTAGCAATTGCAAAACTCTGTTGGATCTACCGAATTAGGGATTATTGTAGTATCTGTAAGCGCTTCCCCCCAAATGGAAAGGTAGCTGCATGAGGGATAAATGGGAGTGGTCTCCACCGAATGCTTACACGAAATGAAAATTAGCTGTCCATGCCACAATAAAGGGGTTGCAAAGAAATCAGACAACTAATTAGACCCCTATGGGAAAACACATAGGCACCAGCAGTATTACGTCACATAGATGTGTTTACATTCAGCCAATAAGATTGGTCAGTATCCTCAACCACAGTCTTGCCAGTCAGTGGGGAGAGGCGTGGATAAATTCCGTACTGAGTGCAGGCCACCTCTTCTCTGGGCGCCCACTGCAAGGGGAAGGTGGGGGCCGCTCCTTTGTGAGCACCGTTGCACCCTCTCAGGGCTCCCCGCTTGGTTCTGGATTTCCTGCTCTTGGTTCTCCACGCACGGTTTCCTGCTCCGGTGCCAGCTTTCTCTTCATGCGGTTTTTCTCACTCCCTGAAGTGGTCCTCTTCACTCATGAACTCTTGTGTGGCCCTTGCAGGACCTTGCAAGGTTTCCAGGGATCCCGTGCACTTTCTGAGGCTGTAATACCTGGAACTTCCCTTTCTCCCATAAAAATTACTTGGGCTCACAAAAGTGCTTCTGCTGTATGAATTCTTTCAGTGTTGAGAAGCAAGAACGAGGTAAATCACTCCAGAAATGTAACAAAATGATTAATAAAAAAAAAAAGATCCTAGAAGAAGTAAGTATGTGGAATGAAACCCCAAATCATAAAAGAAGGCAGGTGCACTGGTCAGATAGAGAATGGTGGGACTGCAAAGTCTATGAACTTTCATGTCTAGAACTTGGTTCACCCCCATGTTAAGTAACAAACCATTTAAGATCAAAGAGCATAGTGATTGTACAACTCTTCATAATATGATTAAACTTTTGAATTATATATATGGATTATGTCCCAATTAAAAAAATTGTGGAGGGGGAAGTGTAATTGGGGGAGATCACTAGATGTGGGAAGAGAGAGGGAGCATTTGAGCGGACTGCAATGATGCATATCCACTTGTTACAAGTGGATTAACTATGAAAGTATGATATGTGAATGTTATATCAAGAAAACTACTAAAACAAAAAAGAAAAAGCAATGACCATGGGTATGACAGGTAGAGGAGGAAGAGTTTTTACTTAGAGAGTATTGAGTTTGTTTTAATGGTGGTGAACAATTTGGAAATGGATAACAATAATGATTTATAACACAAAGAGTATAATCAGTGACATGGAATTATACATGTAAGAGTTGTGGTTGTGGTGAATGTTTTGTGTATATTTCTGTCACAACTAAAAAATTACAGTAATGAGTACAAGAAATAAAATATTTTAAAATTGATTGTAGTTAATAATGTACAACTCTTCTTGATGTGGCTGAATGATATGTGGATGAAGTGCCAATAAAAATTTTTTTTAAGATCAAAAGACAATATTCATCCAAGGATAAAGTACAGAGGGTTAAGAAAGAAGCAGGAGGGCTGAGCCCCGGTAGCGCAGTGGTTGTGCACGGGACTGTGGCCCACTGGGATGGAGGTTTGATTCCGGCTCCACGGAGCAAAGGCTGGGCCTCCTACTCCCACCACCAGGGCAGTGATGCCTAAAAAAAAAAAAAAAATTAAAATTAAAAAGAAAGAAAGAAAGAAAGAAGCAGGAGTGGAAACAAGAAAGGCAGAGAAAGTGAGATAAGTTATGGTACATTGAGAGGGTTGTAAGGGGTGAACTGAAGCAAAATATCAGTGAACTGTTGACTATAACACCAATGTCTGCTCTGTAAACCAACTAAGTCACAATAACAAGTTGTAAGGAAGAATATTTTAAGGTCTATCTTGAAATGCAATGCTGCAGGGGATAGGATAATATTTGTCCACCTATAAAGATTAGTTAATGCAATTTTTATTCAAATTTACAGACCAACCACTAAAACCAAAGAGGAAAGCGTAGAAAAATTCAACAAATCTCTTCAGCTTGAATTTGATCAAACAGGCAATCAAGAGGCATTCATAAATGATTAGTCATTGGAATGTGAAAGTTGGAAACAAAGAAGGATCCGTTGTTGGAAAACATGGAATTCGTGAGCGATATGAAGCTGGAGGTCACATGACAGAATTCTGTAAGACCAGCAGCTTCTATACAGATGGTGACGATACAATGTGCACTTCAGCAGCTGGAATGCACAGGAACCAAATTGACTACATCCGAGGAAAATGGCCATGGAGAAGCCAGGGTGCCCTGTAGAATAGATCATCAATTGCTCCTCTGCAAGCTGAGGTTGAAGATGAAGGAAACAAAAACAAGTCCATGAAAGCCCAAATAGGACCTTGAACATATCCCACATGAATTCAGAGGCCAATTCAAGAACAGATTTGACACACTGAACATCAGTGACCTAACACTAGACAGTTGTGGGGTAACAAGAACATAAAAGCAAATGTTATTAACCCATGCGGACGATCTGTTCATGATGGAGGGGTGTGAATGACCTTGCCATCAGAGTGTTGTGAGCTTGATTGGCAGATCCAATTCGGTTACGTTAGAATTCTTGATCATTGGCTCTCCCTTCAACCCCCTTTTAATTTGTTCTGTTTTTTTAATATTTCCTGCTTTTTTCTTGAATGAAGTTTTTTCTCTGGTTTATTTTAATATCACTGGTCTTTTCTTTCACACATATACCGTTATTTTGTATTTTTTTTAGTATATGAAGCCCAGGATAGACAAATACAGTAACTAGTGTAATGGTTTATTGGGCTGCAGGAGAGGGGTGGGTGGGGTAGACGGGAAATGTACAATAAATAATGAATACAAGAAGCAAGAAATGTTCTAGAATGGATTGTAGTGAGGTCTACAAAACTCCTTGACTACGAAAGTAGATGATGTATGAATTGTATCTCAATAAAACTTTTAAAAATGAAATGATCATTTTATCGGAGACTCTTACAACTCTTGCTACAATCCATGCATTGATTGCATCAGGCATGTTTGTACATAGGCTGCCTTCATTCTTTCCTACACATTTAGTTTCTATTGAGCCCATGGTATCAGCTCATTTTTTCCCCTCCTTCCTCCCGCTCATACCCCTTTGGTAGATTATGAATTATTTTCATATCTTACACCAACTGCTGTCTCCCTTCTGTGTTTTCTGTTGCTCTTCCCCCTGGAGAGGGGTGTATGGTTATATGCCTATCATTGTGAAAGAAAACTTTTTTTTGGAGGGGGTATCACTGCCCTCTGATGGGAGTAGGAGGCCCAGCCTTGCTCCTGGGGAGCTGCTGCTGGATTTGAACTGCCAACCCTGTGAGCCGCAGGTGAAATAAAACTTTAAAAAATTGTGGTCTTGGCTGAGCCCTGGTGGCGTAGTGGTTGCGCGCGGGACTGCGGCCCACTGGGACGGAGGTTCGATTCCCGCTCCCAGGAGCAAAGGCTGAACCTCCTACTCCCACCACCGGAGGGCAGTGGAGGGCAGTGATGCCTAATTAAAAAAAAAATTGTGGTCTCGCTGAGTCCTGGTGGCTTAAGAGGTTGAGTGCGGGACTGCGGGGCTTGGCGGTTCAAATCCAGCGGCGGCTCTCAGGAGCAGCACTGGGTAGCGCCTAGGACCACCAGAGGCAGTGATGCGCCCCCAAAAAAACCAAACCAAAAAAAAATTGTGGTCTCTCCATGAGAGACCCTAGAACTTGCATTTAACATGCCGAGTAGCTAAAACACATGGATGACATAAAAGAGATGAACAGAAATTTTCAAACAGTACAAAGTCAAGTATTAGAATTACATATGCAAAGATTTGGGATTAGAAAACCGAAAGGGAAGACCATGCTCAGCATATCTGAAAAAGCTGAAGAAAAATACTAATCTTGAGGTTTCTGTGGGCAAAAATACTGACCGATGCAAATATTATTTAACATTATCATTAATATGATAGGAAAACAACGTTCTGCTGACAACTATTTGAAAACTATTGCAGCAATCCATCAACAGGGAGCTGCCAGCAATTCAGTCAGATACAGACAAGCACATGGAACATGTGATAGACTTTGGCTGAATACAGAGACTGTCAGAGAGATGTTCATGTGTGCTTCATTGGGGGCTTGTACAACTCTGACCACGATCCATTGTGCCAAGCCCATCTGCACATTTGCTGCCCTCCTCATGCTCAAAACATCACTTTCCCCTTGAGCCCTGGGTATGGGCTCCTGGTTTTCCCCTCCCTCACAGGCCCTGGATGATTCATGAATTACCCTTACTCGGGAGACCCATGTTAAGATGTGCTGTTTACTCTGCAAGAGGAACTTGCTCCAAGCTGCCTACTCGCACGAGACAAAGAACCCAGGTAGGGCCCGGGCTGCCCGGGCCGGGGCAGCTGGCAGAGGTCCTGGGGAGGCGGGGGCCCCGGCAGGCGGCCGAGCGGCCGGCGAGTCGGGCTCGTCCCCGGGGCCCAGGACAGCGCGCGGGGGGCGGGGGCTGCCGCCTGCCGCCTCTACCCCGCCCGCCCCGGGCCGGCGAGCCGGCGAGCGCGCGCAGCGCCTCCTGGGCGGGCGCGCGCGCGCGCGCGGGCCGGCGCGGGTGCGCGCGGCGCGGCGAGGCCTGGGCGCCGGGCTGCGGGAGCCATGCGGCGGGCGAGGAGCGGCGTGGCGGCCAAACCGCACGGGCCGAAGCGGCTCGCAGCCTCGCCGTCCGCGGCCTCGGTCCCCAGCGCCGGCCGCGCTCGGCGCGCCGCCGGCCAGGCCGGCGCGGGGGCTCGGGCGGCCGGGCGACAGCGGCCGACAAAGGGGCCGCCGAGACACTTGTCGCCGCGGGCCCCGGAGGCGGGCCCCGAGGAACCGCCGCCGGAGCTGGCGCTGCGCTCGCCGCCGCCGCCGCCGCCGCCCCCGGCGACCCCGACGTCCTCGGCGGCCGCGCTGGAGCTGGGCGACCAGAGGGAGCGCTGGGAGACGTTCCAGAAGCGGCAGCGCCTCACCTGCGAGGGCGCCGCCAAGCTCCTGCTGGACACCTTGTGAGTGCCGGCCCCGGCGGCGGCGGCGGCGGCGGGGCTCCTCACCCGCGGGCCCGCCCCCAAGGCCTGGCCCCCGCACCCCCCGCCGGCCCCCGGGGTCCGTTCGTCGTTCCAACGGCTGCGCGGGGGGCGTGCGGCCCCGGCTCCCAAGTGGGGTCCCCGCAGCCCGGGCACCGACCGCTGCCCGGAGGAGCGGGCGGCCGGCGCGCGCACAAAGAGCCGAGCGGGGAGGCCGCTCGTGCCGGAGCCGCTGCCTCTCGGCCTGGAGCACAAAGGGGGCCGGGGCTAGGCCTTCCCGGGGAGGCGACGAGAAAGACGGGCCCTGGGCTGAGACCTGCGCCTCGTTGTGATGTTAGCACAAGCGTTTTGCTTTGTTTTGTTTTGCTGGGGGCTGGAGCGACGTAGTGAGAGGCTCTAATGGTTTCGAACCCATGGAAGGGAGAGCAGGGGTTATGGATCTGGGAGAGAATGAGGAAGAGAGGTAGGCTTTGGGTGTAGGAGAGAGAGGAGGGGGCCCCGGGGGGGGGGGCGGGGGGAGGCGGTTTTTGTGTTTTCCAGGACCTAACTCCACCAGTTCTGCTTCTGAAGATCCTCCAACTGCTTAGAAGTCTACTGGGATTCAGAGATTGTCCACCATAGTCTTCTGAACTCGCCACTGGCTCTGGGAAAGGCGGCTTTCTTTTTCCCAAATGACAGCATTCGGGTCCCTGCCCTTAGATTTATTGTGCCACGCAGGCACCTTAATCATCTATCTAAATGTCAATTACTTTATGCATTGAAAAGATCAGTCAAAACACGTGGGGAGGATGTATTGCATAACATCCTGAGAATCGACACCTTTACTTTGAACAAAAATGTTTGCTTGCCCTTGTCCAGAAGAAAATCTCATCGATTAAGATGTCTTCTTGGGGCTGAGCCCCGGTGGCGTAGTGGTTGTGCGCGGGGCGGCGGCCCACTGGGAAGGAGGTTCAATTCCAGCACTGGGGCTGGGCCTCCTATTCCCACCGCCAGAGAGCAGTGATGGCCCCCCCCCAAAAAAAAAAAAAAAAAAAGATGTCCTCGCAGAGTTAGAAACATTTGGTTTTTCTGTGTGCTTCACTTTGTGCTTTTTTCATATTGGAATTTAGGTCGATCATTTTATATTCATCAAACACCTGATAGATAGAGGGAATAGAAAGATCCTCAGAAGTATAAAACTCAAGTTTAAGGTAAAAATTAACTTCAAATGGAGACAGGGTCCAAAAATAAGATTTGAAGATGTTGATATAACAAGATGAGGTATTTCTGACTTGTCATATTGGCATGAAAATGCACTCATTTTTAAAGTCATCCACTAAGTGAACTTATACATAAAACATATCACACCATGTTTTGTTGGACTGTTTTTGGCAAGGTGAGCACTTTGAGCCCATTAGGTGTTCCTTGGGAGAAGGAAGACGTTTTTTGCTCCTAGAAATTTACAGCCTCAGTAACCCAAAGAGGCCATTGTCTGTTATGTAGGACCACTATGAGTCATGAATGACTGACGGCAGTTTGGTTGGTGTACATAATGGTTTTTTTTTTTTCATAATGGGTTTTTAAAAGTTATTGTATGTGTGCAGTGTACAGTTAAACTCAGGACAAAACAACCTACTCCCACCAAGTGGATTCCAAAATCGATTGCCATTGAGTTGAGAATGACTCTGACTCACAGTGACCCTGCAGGACAGAGAAGGGGCCCTATGGGTGTGGGAGGCCACAGAAAACCTCGTCTTTCTCTCTTGGTTTGGCTGGTGAATTTGAACTGCTGGTTCACAGTTAGCAGCCCAAGATAGCCAGGACTCCAATACACTCAACCACTAGGTCGGTTTCCAAGGATTTGTAAATCTTCTTGTTTGTTTGTTTGTTTTTTGGGCATCACTGCTCTCTGGTGGTGGGAGTAGGAGGCCCAGCCCCACTGCTGGAATTGAACCTCCGTCCCAGTGGGCCGCAGTCCCGCGCACAACCACGACGCCACCGGGGCTCAGCCCTGTTTGTTTTTGGCATCACTGCCCTGGTGGTCGTGGGAGCTTCCAGCCTTGCTCCCGGACAGCTGCTGCTGGATTTGAACCACCAAGCCAATGGGTCGCAGTCCTGCACTCAACCACTACGCCTTTTCATGGCAATTTTACCAGGCCTACCACAGCCGCAATTAGCTACATTGAGGAAATGTGTTTGGTGGCTTTTCAAGGTTGGTAAGAGCAGGGCTTGCACGTATTGCCTGGCTCACAGACAATCTCAGGAGATAAAAAGTTTGGGTCGTGGCGTTAGGATGCTTCCTCCCTTACCAGCACATTTGCCACGTTTGCCATGTTTTGTTTTGGAACTTAGCAAAATTTAAAAAGCGGAAAGCAAAGAGCTCACAAAGGAAGACCGTGAATCTTTGAAAATTAACCGTCCTTCTATAAAAGCATAAATGCATCTGGTTGTCATGGATTTTTTTCTTAAGATTTTCCTCTCTTGCTTCTTCCAACAATGACAGCAGAGAGAACAATCGAGAACGTGAGCTATGAAACAAAGACCCCTGCCGGATCTTTCCGAAACACGTGTCTTTCTGGGTTTTGTTTCATTTAGTGAATACCAGGGCCTGGTGAAACATACCGGCGGTTGCCACTGTGGAGCAGTTCGCTTTGAAGTCTGGGCCTCGGCCGACTTGCACATCTTTGACTGCAAGTGAGTATTTTCTCCTGCCAACTCGGATTTTGAGTTAAAACTAAATGCTTCAAAATAACCAGCAGTGTTATGATAGTATCGCCAAAACAACCTTGGCCTTGAGCTATAATTGTTGAAATCAGCACGAGTACATAAGGTTCATTGTTCTTTCTGTTTTGAAAAAGTAACGGGGAGCGCACTCCCAATAAATGAGCCTGCTGTGTGTGCGCACGTGTGTGTGTGTGAGAGAGAGAGAGAGAGAGAGAGCTAGAGCGAGGAAGGAGAGAGGAAACTGCCCCAGCTGACACAACAGTGCCCTTCAGGCTAGTGGCAGAGGCTGCTGCTGGGAGGATTGGGGCGTCTGGCTGGGTAAAAAGCCTTGGGTAGCATGCTCTCAGCCCTCTCCGTTGTTCTTCAAGATCAGGCAGCTGGGACTGCACCTATCTGTGGGGCGCTTGCCTCTTGGTATTTTCCCATCGGTGCAGTAGAACAAGGACAACAGGTCCCGACTTCTGAACCGGGAGATGGCATAGAATTCATTATTTCATCATAGCGAGTCTGAATTATATAGGAATCCTAAACACCATGATATTATTCAAATGGGGTTGAGCCCCGGTGGCGTAGTGGTTGTGCGCGGGACTGCGGCCCACTGGGATGGAGGTTCAATTCCAGCTCCCAGGAGCAAAGGCTGAGCTTCCTACTCCCATCACCTGAGGGCAGTGATGCCTAAAAAAAAAAAAAGAAAAAAAAAAGAAATTATTCAAATGGAGAAGTGACAGCAAATTCTAGTTTGGGGGAAAAGCATCTTGGAATAATTTGTTAAAAGACTGAATTAGGGGCTGAGCCCCGGTGGCGTAGTGGTTGTGCACGGGACTGCGGCCCACTGGGACGAAGGTTCAATTCCAGCAGTGGGGCTGGGACTCCTACTCCCACCACCGGAGAGCAGTGATGCCCAAAAACAAACAAACAAAAAAAAGACTGAATTAGAATTTGAAAAGAGAAACCCCTCCAAAAAAAATCTAACCCTTGCCGTTTCACTCATAGTGTGCGGTTAATATAGACTCAGTTGGTTCCATTATGCTTCCGAGGCTGTAACTCTACAGAAAGACTGTTTCATCTTTCTTTTTTTTTTTTAGGTTTTTTTTTTTTTTGTGGGCATCACTGCCTCTGGTGGTCGTGGGCGCTACCCGGCTGCCGCTGTATTTGAACTGCCAAGCCTGCGGGCTGCAGTTCCGCACTCAACCACTTAGGCCACCAGGGCTCAGCCCTGTTTCATCTTTCTTTCATAGAGTGCCTGAGAGATTTGAACCATCAACCGCTTTGTTAATAGCCCTGTACTTAACTCACTGCATCACCACTGTGTCCTTGAAAAGAGGAACTTAGATGTGATTTTTGATAACCTGTTCTGCGTGGGGGTAGGCTTTCTAGAGATGAAAAAGGAGGTTTGGATTTCTCTGTTCATTTTTATGTGAATACCTAAGCACGCGGGAGCCCTCGTGGTGTAGCGGTGATGTGTAGGGCTGCTAACTGCAAGACCAGCACTTTGGAACCACCAGTCACTCCACCAGAGAGAGACAAGGCTTTCTGTTCTCAGAGAGTTCAACAGCCTTAGAATCTCTCAGGGCCAGTGAGTTTGGTTGGGGTTTGGAGCTAAGAGGCTTGAGAGTAGCAATGACTGGAATTTGTTTTTGGAGCATCTTGGGTTGGGGTCAATGTAGCTGCCCCTTTTTTTGATTTTCGGCAGCCTCGGTAGCTGGCCTGGAGAGCCATGGGCTCTTCTGCCAAGGGAGTGGAGAGGCTTCAGGCACTGGCTCATCTACCAAAATTTCCTCTTCCCTGGTTGGTGCTGAAAGAACTTCCCCTTTTGGGTCACCTGGTTCTTAGAACACATCACGACTGGGTCTCTTGGGCCCAAGGAAATGCAGATGGCTGTAATTCACGATCTGGGATTGTCTCTGTCTCTTTGTAGCTGCAGCATTTGCAAGAAGAAGCAGAATAGACATTTCATTGTCCCAGCTTCTCGCTTCAAGCTCCTGAAGGTTAGTATTTCAGGGTTAAGGTGTGCAGGCACCTTTGTGAGGCTTTGTGAACCCTGGATTGCTGCCCTCAGTACAGGGTGGGGACAGAATTGGATGCATGTTTGATATCATCAAAACATTTTAAAAGAGAATAAAATCACCCAAGCATCATCAACCAAAGGTAACCATTGTTAATATTTTGGTATGTGTGTGTATAGATTATTTTCTATACAGATAAATACATTGAGCATCTAATATTTTTTATTTAAGTAAAGGTTTGCCGTTATTCCTATTTTTATAACCTACTTTCATCATTTTCCAATGAAAAAGTATTTAGAATATTTTTTTGGGGGGGGGCATCACTGCTCTCCGGTGGTGGGAGTAGGAGGGCCAGCCCCACTGCTGGAATTGAACCTCTGTCCCAGTGGGCCGCAGTCCCGCGCACGACCACTAGGCCACTTGGGCTCAGCCCTAGAATATTTTTTAACTTTAATTTCATTGTTTTGGGGCTATTTTTCTTGTTGGTCCAAATCTATATATACAGTGAAAAGTCATTCCACTCCTCCAGCCACCCAGTTTTCCTTCCCTCACATTCAGTGTACACCTCTGTCATCATTTCTGTTTCTCTAAGCTGCACTTATCAATGATCGTGTTATCTGACGCTCATATTTATGACATTAGTAAAAATCTGCCCAACGATTATATGCATTAATGACATGCAGCAGTTGCAAATGCTGAGGTGTGATGAGAGAATAAAACTTGACTACAATGGCTAAGTTGTTTTTTTTTAATTTAGTAAGTCTTTTTATTGGGGGCTGTTACATATCTTATAGCAATCTTCTTGAACCCTTTGATACTTTACATTACCCATTCTATCCCTTCACCTGCTTCCTGGTATTCATCCCCCTTGAGGGGATTATTCTGTCATCATTGCTAACCGTTCCCCTTCCCTTCCCTTCTCTTCTCCGACCCTCCTGGCTTCCCTTCTCCCATTACTGTCTCTGAGGGGAGTCGTTTCTCCTGAGTCCGAATACTGAAAGCTCCCATCTGTGCCACTTGATGTCCACTGGTCGAGAGGGATTTGTGAGATAGGACTGAGCATATAAAGGGGGGAGGAGGGATGAAAGAGCCAGAGGAGTGTTGTGTGTTTCACTGGTGATAAACTGACCCCTGGATGTATTTTCTCTTCCATGCAGCCCCTCTGTGGGAGTGTCCAATAATCTGTGGATAGGCTCTGGGTCTCTACTTTGACCCCCCTCCGTCACCTCGATGAAGTTGTTTCTTTTTGAACTTCTGAATGCCTGTTGCTGTTGACACTTCCTGATCACACAGACTGGTGTGTTTCTTCCACGTGGGCTTTGTTGATTCCCTGCTAGATCGCCTCGTGTTTGGCTTCACGCTTTTAACACCCCAGAGACTGTATCTTTTCACTTTTTTTCTTTTTGGCATCACTGCCCTCTGGTGGTGGGAGGAGGAGGCCCAGCCTTGCTGCTGGGTTTGAACCTCCAACCCAGTGGGCCGGAGTTCCATGCACAACCACTACGCCACCGGGGCTCAGCCTGAGACTGTATCTTTTAGTAACTGGGGACCATCCACTTTCTTCACCACATTTGCTTATGCACCCAGTTTGTCTTCAGTGATCATGTCAGGGCAGTGGGCATTACCCAGGGCCATATTATTAGACCAAAGTGTTCTTGTGTTGAGGGAAGACTTAAGTGGAGTCTGTCCACTACCTCAGTGTATTCCCTTATAAATATATGTACATAATCCAGTACACCTATTTTTATGCTTTAATATATTTACATATGTACACGTCTAAATTCCCATTCCTGCCTTTGCAGCCTGGCAGAACTCTGTCCCTCCAGCAGTCACTTGGTGTACTTGTCTCTTTCCATGTCTGTCTCCACTACGAGATTGTGAGTGCATCCCAGGGAAGTGTCACATTTTGATGTCTGACCCAGCTCCCGGAATTGTCAGGCATGGTACTGAGTACTGAGTAGGCACCCAAGTGAGGGTCTGCAAAGGAGGACTAACAGAATGAATGCCTGTGTGAGTCCTGGTATTTCTGTTATTCCCACGTGTTTCAGTTAATTTATCTCTTTGTCTGTCTGCACCTGGAGTTTTGGCACATGTCAATTGTGTGGTGTGGGGTGTCTGGTGGGGAGTAAGGGAAGGCGGGCAGCATATTTACCCATTGTCTTCCTTGTAAACACACAAGAAAGACTAGAGGTTGTGGTCCCAGTTCAGCTTTGCTCCTAAGAACTCATGACAGATTGTTCATAAAAACATCACCAGGAATTCCAGCAGTGGGGCTGGGCCTCCTCCTCCCACCACCAGAGAGCAGTGATGCCCCCCCCCCCAAAAAAAAAAATCACCAGGGCTGTCTTTGGTCTCCAAACTGATGTTGAATTTCTACCCCCACCCTGACCCCTTCTCCTGGGCCTATCAGCACGTATTTCTGGTATTCTAGAGCATTCTCTTCCTCAGCTCTAGAACATTGAAGGAGCAATTTTCTGTTTGCTTTTTAAAAAGCAAGCTGAAGGGCTGAGCCCCAGTGGAGTAGTGGTTGTGCACGGGACTGCAGCCCACTGGGTTGGAGGTTCAAAAAGTAAGCTGAAAATTTTATTCCTTCAGGAAGTAATCGTGGGCCCCTGGGTGCCATAAGACATTGTACAGGGCTGCATGTCAAACCACCGCCACCCAGTGGGAGACAGCGAAAGCTGTCTGCTGCAGCCAAGAGTCACAGTCTCGGAACCCACAGGGGACGTGCCGTCCTGTTCGACAGGTCGCACTGAGGTGGCGTTGACTCGATGGCAGCGCGTTGGGTTTTGGGTGGTGGAAGCAGTTGACGTACTTGACTTTCCGCTGGTAGGTTGGAGGCTTTGAGTTCACTCAGGGTCCTCCAGAGAAAGCCGTGCTGATCTGCTTCTCCGCAATCAGCCATAGGATCCTCTGTGGAGCACAGTTCTGGTGACGCACACGCAAGTTGTCATGTGGCAGTTCACACGACAGCAACTAGTTGCCGTTTGGCCAACACTATTGTGGGTCCTGAAGTACAGGCGTCAACAGGACTGGCAAGGCTGTTGTGCTCCTGGCATGTGCATTCTACCGAAGGGGAAAACAGTTACCTAAATAAGAAAGGGAATCCAAGAGTCTGCGTACTATATAGAGAAGCCAAGTAATGGCTGGGTGATTAAAAGTACTGGCTGGCTGGCTGCTTTAGATTGGCGGGGAAGGTCTGTCTGGTGTTTCTATCTGAATGATGAAGACAGTATAGGTAAGGACAGGCTTAAGGCAAAGGGAGCATGCTGGCGAGGGGGCGGTGTAAAGGACGCAAAAGCATAAGGTGAGAAGGCCCAAGGAGCTGACGTTGGCCCCTGTGGGTGGGTGTGGAAGCCTGGAGCACAGTCAGGTTACATGTTGGATGGCGAGCCCAAAGGCCTGAGGCTTGAAGGATGAGGGGTCTGCTTCCTAAAGCTTTACAGCCTCAGAAACACTCGGGGGCAGTGTTACTCTGTCCTGGAAGGTCCCCCTGAGTCGGAATCAACTTGAGGGCAGTTATTTGTTTTGTTTTGTTGGGAGGGGGTGAGAGTAGACTAAGATGGAGTTTCAGAGATAGGCAAGACCAGATGAAAAAATTGGCTTCATTCTCTAGAATATTGTAAGCAGGATAGGAACAAGACCCCATTTAACTTTGACTTAGACTGCTATGTGGAGATCGGGATTGAACTGGAGACAGGCTGTTAGGAGGTTGTCATGGTAAAATAGGGAACAGATGATTAGAGCTTGGATTAGGACGGTAGTCATGGAGGTGGAAAGAAAATAGTAATTGGAATAGGTGTTAAAGAGCAGTAGTTCTCAAACTTCAGTGTGCTCATGACCACCACAGATCACTAGGCCTCACGCCTGGTTCCGTAGGTCTTACTTGGGAGGTCCAAGAATGTACTTTTCTAACAAATCCTCACAGGAACCTCTGGTGGTCCAGTGATGAAGTGCTGGATGGCTAGCCAGAAGACTGGTCACGTGGCCCTACGAGGCCTCGCTCAGTGACATTTGGAGACATGAAGGGCCAGGGCCGAGGGTGGGCTGTGCACCACTGAGGCCCCAAGGGGTGCATTTTCACTGCCTGACACCCCATGTGTGCCACCTTGCCATGGGTCAGGGAAAGTTGATCTGTGTGTAGTTGAGCTCAGGGAAGTCGTGAAGTATTACTGGTAAGATTGATTTTTCTCTCGACGGTGTCATGGTTCCTGTCCTCAAAAAGCCCCCTACCTTTTGTGGGAGATAGACTGTGTGCCTATAGTATTAAAAGGAGGATGACTCTACCATGTTAAACCTTTAACATGACATGTATATTTTAAGGACATCATTAGAATCTTAGTAAAAACATGTTTGTCTGTTTTCACTTAGGGAACCGAGAGCATGACCACATATACGTTCAACACGCACAAAGCTCAGCATACCTTCTGTAAGCGATGTGGTGTCCAGAGTTTTTACACTCCCCGCTCCAACCCTGGAGGCTATGGTAAGTCTTTGCCAGGAGGCACAGAGAAGTTCTACAAGTGCTCTGGGTTTAAAATTCTGGTTGGTCAGACGTGTGGCAAGCCTACTGCTTAGTTAGACATTTCCTCATGCGTGCCTTAAGTCCTCAACTTTAGATGAACAGGACTCCTCAGTAGAACTCTTTCCAGCTGATGGAATGGAAGAGTGGCTCTGGTCAAGCTTGTCTCTGTGGCAGATCAGCCGGTCCTGATTCTTGTTGGTGTTATTTGAGCCACATGTGGCTGGGGGCGATGGAGAAGTGCAGAGTGTGCACACCAGCCTGTGTGATCATGAGGTGTTGATGGGATCAGATATCAGGCATCAAGACCCAGAACAAAAAATCCTATCAATGTGAATGAGGAGGGGCACGAAGTGGAAACTCAAAGCCCATCTGTAGACATTTGGACATCCCCTTACAGAAGGGTCACAAGGAAACATACAACATTCCTCTAGTCCTTTAATGCTCCCTCCCTTAAAAATCTGGCTGGACCAGAGCATGTACACTGTTACAAATAAAAGTTCTAAACACAGGGAATCCAAGACAGATAAACTTCTCAAGATTAATAATGAAAGAAGCGATACTAGGAGGTTAAGGGAAGGGCAAGGGAAGTATCAGGGAACTGATCACAATGATCGACATATAACCCCCTACCAGGGGAACAAACAACAGAAAAGTGGGTGAAGGGAGACAGTGGTCCATGTAAGACATAGGGGGAAAAAGGTATAAATGATCAAGGGTTCATGAGGAGAAATAAAAAGAGCTGATATGAAAAAAATGAGGGGGCTGAGTCCCAGTGGCGTAGTGGTTGTGCGCGGGACTGCGGTCCACTGGGATGGAGGTTCAATTCCAGTTCCACAGGAGCAAAGGCTGGGCCTCCTACTCCCACCACCAGGGCAGTGATGCCCAAAAAACAAAAAAAACAAACAAAAAACCAAAAGAAAAAAATGAGGGCTTAATGTTTTGAAAATGATTATAGCAACATACGTACAAATGTGCTTGATGATGGATGGATGCATTGTAATAAAGAACTGTTAGAACCCCCAATAAAATGATTTTTCATACAAAGTGTAGGGAGCAAAGGATAAGTTGTAAGCTTGCCTAGACCGGTGTTCAGAATTTCTTTGAATTGAGTGGAAGCTAGTGGTTGAGCTGTTCCTGTGGAAGCCTGTTCTCCTGCACCCTCCAGAGCTGGGGTTCGGGCAGCAGCGACTCTGCTGGGGAAGGTGCGTCATCACCTCTGCCCTTTCCTTTAGCTGCTTCTGCTTCCTCACCTGCCTGCCTTGTGGTCCTGGAAAAGGTTATGAAAAAGAATCAAATCTTGTACAAAATCAGGAGGGAGGTGTTTAATTCTTAGAAAGTTAGCTACATGAACATAGAAATTGTTATTTATGTAACTCCCAGCCTGTGAATTCTTCAGACTGCCAGGTAGAGATTGCACTTGCCCTGAACTTGTTATTGCCCTCTCCTCCTACCTACTGCTACATTGCAGCTTGTCTTTGAATGATGTCCCACCTTGGCCATCAGTGGCTCCAGAAGTCTGGTCTCTGTCTGATAGATGAAAGGAAGCCAGAAAGCTTAAGTTGTAAGCTGTCGCGTGTCGTGATACGTAGTGGAGAGTGTGCTTGCAAGCTCCCTGAGTAGATGGTCTCACTCACACTTGGGCCTCCTCTCTCTGTCCCACCTCTCCAGGAATCGCTCCCCATTGCCTGGACGAGGGCACTGTGCGGAGCGTGGTCATCGAGGAGTTCAATGGCAGCGATTGGGAGAAAGCCATGAAGGAACACAAAACCATCAAGAACATGTCTAAAGAGTGAATTCTGATTCTCACATCCTGAAAAGGAGGAATGGCTGGGGCTGGCAACTGCTGCCCCTGCTAGCCCGCAGGGGTGCTCGGGAATGTGGCTGACCTAGACTGAGGCTCCGTGGCAGCAGCGTCTCCATCTCCGCCGTTTGCTCTGGCTCCCAGTTTCTTTAGGCAGCTCTTTGTCCTTAGCCCAAATTTTGATGTAGCCTAGTTGATACCCTCTGTCTCTTCTCAACTTTTGTGTGATCTTTTAGAAATAAATAAATATTTTTAACATTAAAGCAGTTGCCCATGGTTTATCAAACCTCTTTGCACTTTGATTTTGTCTCTGAGGTGAATTGATTCATAGTAAATATTAACTGATGAGTATTAAGAGGGAACATCAGGAGGGAAAGAAGACAAGTGGACAGTTAAAAAAAATCTCATATTTGGGCTGAGCACCGGTGGCGTAAGTGGTTGAGTGCGGGACTGTGGCCCACGGGCTTGGCGGTTCAAATCCAGCGGTGGCTCTCAGGAGCAGCACTGGGTAGCTCCCACGACCACCAGAGGGCAGTGATGCCAACACACACAAAAAAAGAAAATAAAACAATGGTTTCGGGGCTGATCCCTGGTGGCGTAGTGGTTGTGCGCGGGACTGCGGCCCACTGGGACGGAGGTTCAATTCCAGCAGTGGGGCTGGGCCTCACTCCCACCACCGAGAGCAGTGATGCCCCCCCAAAAAAAATCATATTTTGAATGATTATAACTGTTGTAATATGAGCACTCGAAGTTCAGAGGGGAGAAAGGGCTAGTCAAAGAAGCCCTGAATTGAGTTAATTTTTTTGTTGTTGTTGGACATCACTGCTCTCTGGTGGTGGGAGTAGGAGGTCCAGCCCCACTGCTGGAATTGAACCTCTGTCCCAGTGGGGCACAACCACTACGCCACCGGGGCTCAGCCCGAGTTAATTTTTTTTTAAACTTAGTATTTCATTGTATTTTTAAATGAAGAACATCCACAGCAAAACCTATTCCCATTCCACCACTTTCACCCTCAGTGTTGAGTGACGTGGTTCCCTCCTTCTCCTCGTGTCCCCAGCTCCTCTGCAGACGCACTGCCATTGACGTGCTTCTCACTCACGGCGACC
>PVJH01022892.1:0-35776 GCA_004026705.1 Nesogale talazaci
AAAAAAAAATGTATAATTAAATTAATAAAGATCTAGGTTTAGAAAACCAAATGGAAGATCAGGATCAGTATACCTTAAACTGGAGAGCTCAAGAAAAATGTCACACTTCAAGTTGCAGTAGTGAAAGATTCTGTGGGCAAAATACTGAAGAATGCAAGAGAATCACAAGAAGATGGAGAGAATACAGAGTCACTGTGCCCAAAAAGACCTACTCAACATTCCTTCACTTCAGGAGGTAGCCAGCATATGAGGAAGAACCAATGGTGCCAAAGGAAGAAGTTCAAGGTGCACTGAAAGGATTAACCTAAAGCAAAGCTCCAGAAATTTATAGCAATAACCATTGAAATATTTCAACAAGCTGAGGGACCATGGAAGCACTCATTCCTCTGTGCCAGGAAGTTTGAAATAGAGTTCTTGGCCAACTGACGAAGAGATCCATATTTGTAGCTATTCCAAAGAAAGGTGACTCAGCAGAATGCTCAAATTAAAGAACAAGATCATTGTTATCACGTGCTAATAAAGCTTTGCTGAATATCAGCCAACAACTCTTGCAGCAGTACATGGACAGGGAACTGCCGGAGATTCCCCTAGATTCAGAATAGGTTGTGGAACAAGGGGCATCATTGCTGATGTCAGATTGATCTGAGCTCAAAGCAAAGATTGCCACATAGAAGTTTACTTGTGTTTTAATGATTATATCAAAACATTATAAAAATTATGGATAACCTTGAAAAATAAAGGGAATTATAGTCCACTTCATTGTGGTCCTGGGAACTTGTATCTGTATGAAGAGGTAGTAATGAGAAGAGAACAATAAGGTTTAAAATCAAGAAAGATGTGAGACCAGGATGTATCACCTCACCATACTTATTCAGTCTGTATGCTGGGCAAATAATCAGAAAAGCTGGATTCTTTGAAGGAGTTTGTGGCATGAGGATTAGAAGCAGGCTTATCAAGAACTTCCAATATGCAGATGGCCCAATCTTGCTTCTGAATGTGAGAAGTCGAAGCACTCTTTGATGAAGATCGAGGATTCGAGCCCTCAGTATGGACTACAACTCATTGTAAAAAGAGAAAAATCCTCACAACTGGACCAATAGGTATGTGAAAGGGAGAAAAGTTTGAAGTTTTCAAGGATAGTGTCTTGCTGGAATCCATAATCAATGTTCTAGGAAGTAGCAGCAAGGAGATCAAAAGAAAGTTTCATTAGGTAAACCTGCTGTATGCGACGTTTTTAGAGTATTGAAATGCAATAAAGCCACTTAGAGGACTAAGATGTGTCTGAACCATCCCATGGTATCATCAGTCATCTCATATGCTCGTGAAAGTTGGGCATCTAATACTGAAGAATGGAAAAGAATCAATGCATTTGAATTGTGGTGCTAGAAAAGGATATTGAAAGTGCTATGGACTGCTAAAAAGACAAATGGCTCAAACACGAGAAACAGCTCTGTCTTGGAAGAAGTCCAGCCAGAGTGTACCTTAGCGGTAAAGATGAAGACTTTGTCTTATGTCCTTTGGACATGCTATCAAGAGAGATCAGTTCCTGGAGAAGGACAACATGTGAGATAAGGAACAAAGGCTCCTAAGAAGATGATTCGACATGAGGCCTGCTACAATGGACTTAAGCATGGGAAAAGACTGTGAGGATGGTGTAGGACTGGGTAGTGTTTAGTTCTGTTTTGCATCATGTCATAATGAGAAGGAAAAGAGTCAAAGGCACTTACTAAAACCACAACCACTACTTACTATGAGTCAGAAACAGTTCTTATTGTCTTTAGAATGATGTTGTTACCTGTCAACATGTCCAGTCACTACTCACAGTGATCTAACCTATGACAGCAAAATATTGTCTAGTATAATGACATCCTTAGTATCTTTGAGATCATTGTAGAGTCCACTTTGACAAGCCGTCTCACTGAAGGTCTTCTTTTTCACTGAATCTCTACTTTACCAAAGAGGGTATTCTTCTCCAGAAATTCTACCTTCTGTACATGATACATGTACATGATACAAAGTCTCATGATATTTGAATTTAAGCAATATGCTAGATTGATGTCTTTTTTTTTTTTCTGGAAGCCCATGATGTATATTCTTCATCAAGACCACAACTCAAATACACCAATTCTTCTCCAGTCTCCTTTATTCTTGGTCCAGCTTTCACATACCCAAAGGCTATGTAAAATACCATGGCTTTGCATGGTTCCTCTTGATCCCCAAAGAAGAACCCCAATGTAAAACACTTCAAAAAGTTCTCTTGTAGCAGATATGGCCAAAGTAATGCATACATTGATTTGTTGACTGCTGAGTCCAAAGAGGTTGATTGTGGATTCAGGTAAAATGAAATTCTTGGTCTCCTTTAATCTTTTCTCCATTAATGCTGTTAATTGGGTGAGTTTTTTGCTTTGTGTTGATCTATAATCCACAATGAAGGGTTTGCTTTTTGATTTTCATTGTGTAATGCTTTGAATCTTCTTTGTTCTGAACAAAAGGGGTTGTTTCATCTTCATGTCGTAGATTGTCAGCTTTTCTTTGTGTGATACAAATGCTCTGATTATTTTCTTAGCACACAGATTTAATAATTGTGGTTGAAGGATAGAATGTCATACCTTTGTTTTCGTCAATAGACTGCAATTAAGTGCACTGAAATTCTCATTTTTACAAAATTATGCACAGCTTTTTGTCATCAACCTAGTTAAATGACTGCATAATAAAACATTCAACAACAGATCTCGACATATTTCTGGTATTTCTCAGCTTTCAAGCAAGATTCATCTGATACCAGAAGTGTCTCTCTTTCCATGTCCTCTTCTTCATCCAGCTTGAATTTCTGGCAGTTCCCTGGCAGTGTGCTACTGTAACCATGTTCAATCACGTCAACAACGTGGATGGGATGTGATATTGCACATATACTTCAGGAGGTTTCTTGCAATGTTAATTGCAGTACATGTTGTTGGATAATGTCCACATTCTTTAGGGTCACCTTCTTTTTGAAGTACATATCTTCCAATTATTTGACCAGGTCTTTATACTTCAAATTTCTTGGAATAGATTTAGCATTGCCTACATTTTGTGATCCATCTCAATTGGTTTTTCTATCACATTCCAGAACTTGGTGTTTTCTTAATTTGCTAGCTCAATTTGAATTTCTTCTTTCAGTACCAATAATGCGTGAATATACACTCATCTGTTAATTTGGCTTTCTGTGGTGAATTTTGTGTTACTATAATTCCAGGATCTTATACCACTGATATTTCAGATACCAGCAAATCACCGATGTTGGAAATTTTTCAACAGATCTTCCCGCTAAAACGAACTGGGGAAAAGGAACTGACAATCTACTTCATAAAAAGTGTCACTATGAATTTTATGAATAACAACAGAACTTTGCCTTCAGAATATACAGTGTTTAATCCTTATGAAAAGTGCATGATGGAGATATAAGAAAGGAATGGGACAGAGAGGAAGTGAACTACAGGGAAATTAGAAACTGACTCAAAAGGTCACAACTAGTTCTGAGGAGTTAAAATGCCATACCTGGTATTCTAACACTCTTTATACTGTGGAAATGATCTGTTCCCATTTCCACACAGTTTACTACTAATATTAATATTACTTTATTGTAATGTCAAAGAATCTAGCCCATTTTCATTAATCAAAGGCTCCTGCCAAACTGAAAGTATTTTTTACATTTAGTTGACCATGCAATCGAAAACCTGAATGTAACTTTGACTCCCCGAAACTTAGCTAATAACCCATTTTTGACCGGAAGCTTTACTGATGACATAGTTAATTATTGCATGTTTTATGTGCTCTTTGTATTATATGCTGTATCTACATTAAAACTGTATTTTAATAAAAATATTTTGATATTATAATTCTTGATGCCTGTTAATGTGACCGTCTTGGAAATCAGGGTCTTATTGTTATAATACGGTCACTTTCACAGGGATCAAGAGGACACAATCTGACCTGCAATTTGATATTACTCAGTTGAAAAAGCTCACTGCCACCGAGCTGATTCTGATTTACAGTGACTCCGTGGGACAGGGTAAAACTGCCTCGAGGCTGTCAATCTTTACAGGAATAGAAAGTCTCATCTATCTCCTAAGTACTGGCTGTGGTTTTGAGCTTCTGACCTTGTAATGAGCAGCCCAAAGATTAACCCACACTGCCACCAGATCTCCCACCAGGAGCTTACAGAAGTAGACAAATGCATTGCACAGGGGTCTAAGCATCCACCAAATGCAATCTAGGATTGCAAACTCTGATTTCAGCCTTATGAGTTCAGATTTTGTAACCTTGTGTCTGTTGTGGTGCATACTGTGATGTGCTGCTCCAAATATCTCCTCGAAGAATGCAGACTTTCTTTCCTAATTACAGGAGTGATACTAGAGAAGATTCTGCAATTGTCAGCACTTTGAGGGGAACAGTGCTGCTGATGAACACTGGCTGTCCCAGTTCCAATTCCCTGCATGGACAGTTTATATCAGATGATTGATCAATGTGAAGACAGGAAATCTCAATACCTTTTCTATTTCTAACCTAAGAAAGGTCATGCATGCAAAACACGCTATGAGGTCCACCGAGATATTCACTGGGACTAAATTCCAGTTAACTTTCCTGCTGTCTTACCACACTTCTCTCTCTTCTCTTCCACAGAAATTAATCCCAAACACGTGTGTCTCCATCAAACATGTGCATCTTCAGCTCAGGATTTGCTTGCTGGGACATTGAACCTGTGATGCCCTTACCTCTCCTACCCACGTGCAATATTAACATGATAGTAATTCACCAAGTTTACAGACTTTTGATAAATAAGGAAGTGAAAATGTTTCTAAATAATATTGATCAAAAAATAAATCATGGCCATACTTATACTTAATTTTGTTCGTGTTTTCTCTAAGCTAACAGATTTCATAAAGGTCTTAGAGAACCTAGTAGAAATTTGAGATTTATGTTCATAAAAATTGTGCAGCTCCCATCACCTATGAATGACACTTCACATCAACATTTATGTGCCTGTGTGAACTCTCAAATATCCTTAGGGTTTCTATAGTGCAGTATTTTCCCTACTAATGAGTTTGTTCTCAAAACATAGTGAATATTGTTTTTGCATCATTTTGCAGCACATAGAACATATCTTGCTCTAGGCTATTTGACACAGTTTCAGCACTGCAGAATTAAAATCACAGTTTTAATGCAGAACTTGTGTGTGATCTTTGGGGAACTTTTATCCTTTTTGCTCTTTTTAATAAGCTGTCTGGGATATAACCCAAAAACTCCTTCACTGGGTTTCATTGTCTGCCCCTTAGGGCAATTCCGTGTTTCCAGCAATGTTACCAGGAATCTCTCTCTCAATGCCTGCTGAGCTCTTGAGAAAGCAAGGAAAGGAGAACTGTGTGTGTTTGTGTGTGTGTGTGTGTGTGTGACTAAAATATTCACCTTTAAAATCGCATCACTCAGATCTCTAATTAAATGTGTTAGAAGGTCATTCTAACATCTTATTACTTTTTAAGCAATCATGTACAAGTTATAAATCTGTTCAGATCAGTTGGTTTTCTTTTTAAAAAATATACAATTCAGTCAATCTCTGTGTTGCTATGGTAATTTTAAAATCAATAACCACTTACATCTGCTTAATAATAATTTTAAAACTAGGAAATAAATGTTCTTGGGTTTTTCATAGATGCAAATGAGTTCAGATGTTTTAACTGAGCTAAAAATTTTCACCAGAAACCTTCACTAAAATGATTTTGCATAGAAAATCAACCAAAATAATCAAGCCATACCTATGTTTGTGAACTGTTTTCAGACAACAAACATACCCCAAAATGACAGTCCTTCAATTTGACGAAAAGTGCTTTTGAACGTTACATTTACCTAAGCATATTGGACAAACAGTGTTTTCAGAGCCCAGTATACGACCCTGGCACTTCTGTGGGTAGATCTGTGCTCTGAATGCCTGTCTTCTCAGTGACGGTCCCGCATCTTAAACTACCTCCACAAGAAACTCTAACATATATTCGCTCTATTTGTGCTTATGCTTTCATTGACAAACTTCGAGATCAGCAATTCGAAACCACCAGCCTCTCCACAAGAGAAAGGTGGGCTTTTCTGTTCTCATAAAAAGTTACAGTCTTGGGAACTCAGAGTGCATCTCTAACCTGTTGTATATGGGCATCATAACTTGGTATCAAGTCTATGAGTTTGCTCTGGTGTTGTGAGTTTGCTTATGGACTGCACATTTATAATTATTTAAAAATCATTGCTAGCCAATTGACTGAGAATCTTTTACACCTCAGACAACCCCATTCAATTTTCTTTGTCTTTCCTTTACATTGACAGTGCTTCTGGGTTAGAATCGCCTTTTTTTTTTTTTTTTAAATCACCAATCTTATGTGGTTGGTGAACCACCAACTTCAGTGGTTCATACTATGTTGGTATACATTCATTGAGGCTCACATACATACATAGTTGCATTTCAATCAACAGTAATTATCAATTTCTACTGACGGTATATGTGATTAACTTCAGACTGTAGAATTTGGTAAAAATCTCAATTTCTTCTCCTTTGGCATGTGTGGTTGGTGAGCAAATTTGAAAAATAGTCATATTGATTAGCCTAAATCACAGAGGTAGCAAGTGTATCATTCCATCACTGACAATGTCATGCTTCAGGATAGATTTTGAAATAGTCTTTTTGAAGGTGAATGTGATGTAATTGTTCTTTAACTTGCCTTCTTAAGTAGATCATATGAAAGTGCATCAAAAGGGAAATGGGAAAATTCCATTAGCATTCAATTGCATTTTTCACAAACTGTTTGAAATGCAGTTTTATAATTGTGCAATTCAAAATGACTAATTTTGTCCATTTAAGCTCCTTAATGTATAGGATATTGATTTTTATTTGGAGAAACAATAATTTCTAATGGCATTTCCCTAGCACAGAGATATAAAGTGCTATGATTCAGTGAGTCAAGTAAATATTAATGTAAATTGCAATGACCTGTTCCAATCAAGGTTATTTTCAAATCTGAAGGAGCCTATCTCTAATTTAACTTTACATGTATTTTCATAAAATGTAGCTTTAGTTTCATTCATATCATGTTTAAGTAGAATAAAATAGTACTAATATTTAAAATGTAACAAAATATTGTTTGAGATATATTTTCTGTCAAATAAGAGTGAACATGAAGAAAGGGAATTCTACCAATTCAACAAGGCATCCATAGCAAAATAGTGTACTTTGAGGTAAAATTTTGGAAATAATGCTTTTAAAATTAGAGACATTATAGGACTGAGCCTTGGTGGCATAAGTGGTTGAGTGCAGGACTGCAGCCTGTGGGCTCGGCACTTCAAATCCAGTGGCGGCCCTCAGGGGCAGCACTGGGTAGCTCCCACAACCATCAGAGGGCAATGAGGTCCCCCTCCAAAAAAATCAGAGACATTATAGAGATATCATTTATTATCACTTTTATTGAGTGATGCAGTATTTTAAATGCAACTTCTAGCCAGTATATCTATCCAAGAGAAAAGTAAAAAAGGAAAGATGAAAAGCAGAAATAAAGTATCATTGTTTTCATTTTACATATCTTAATTAAAATATGTAAATTCAGCTTACCAGTATCTAGACAAAGCAATGACATTTTAAAAACAATGCCACTTCTGTACACTATCAGAAGTTAGCTTAAAATAGATATCATTTAAATTATATATTGGATAAGTTTAATGAAAATACATAATTTTAGTCATTAAAATGCTTAAAATAACAACTAATTCATATTAATTTATACATTTTATTGAATTGTATAAAAATGTCAATTTTCATTCAATAGTTACTATAAGCAGTAAAATTAAAATCAATGTCCCAAATAGATATTGTAGACACAGTGCACTCTTTTGTGTGAAGAAAATATAAAATTGACTTTCTTTGTTACTTATTAGACTGGATTTTCTTTAGAAACAAAACCATAATGTTTGTATGTGTATGTATATAGAAATAAATATATTTCTCGAAATGACTCACTGGGTTTTAGAAGTAGGTACTTCTATTTCAGTTGAAGTCTGTAGGTCAGGGATAAGCTAGAAGCTCCACTTGCCTCACGTAGTTGCAGGGACTGATGCACAGGAAACAGAAAGAAGAAATTGAAAGGACACAGGCTGGTGGATGCTGCCCTAATTAATCTCTGGTCACTAGTCTGGCGATGAATTGCAAGGTGATATAACAGAAGATCAACAAACCAGATGCAAGTTACAGATGGAGCAGAAGTGATCGACTCCATCCACACAGTGTCAATCGATTCTGATGTAAGTAAATCACACTCAGATTAAAACCTCTTTGAATTATACTGAGACTATGGCCAGATTAAGGATGTGATAGTCTACCGAGTCTATTCTTCCCACCATTGCTTGGCTGCTTCACCAAAGATGCCATGTTGGAGTGGACCACCGACATTGGATCACATCGGAGGAGACTCCAGGCCCACTCAAGTTGACATAAAAGCTCACTGCCAGAGTCAATTCTGCCTCATCAAATCCCTATAGACAGAGTAGAGCTACATGTGTGGGTTTCTGAGATTGTAAATCTAGTCAACAAATGGGAGTAGAACCTAATCTTTCTCCTATGTAACAGCTGGTGGTTCCTGAGTTTGCCATTAGACATCAGACTTGTAAACGCTATTTTCTTGACATCTACAGTAACAAAATTTGGCCTGACCAGAGGAAAACCAATTTAACTTCCCAAGTTAGTTTTATTTTGGAATATTAATTCAAAAATTTGTTGGAAGAAGTTTTGCTTTGGTTCTCTTTGTATTTCCAATGTAAGTTTATCTTGGTAATTGAGATATAAAATTGTGCTACCAGAGAAACTAGTCTATACAGAATTTGGTATACCACCGACATAATAAACCCTATACATTTCTCTGCTTAATTTCAAGTGTAGTACCTTCAGAGAATAATCATTTTAGCCTTGGATATTACCTTGGATATATAATAATGTGATATTTTTCCTTTTTGCTTCATCTCATCCACATCTTCTTCCTCCACTTTCTTCTCCTGAAACATCTTTTGAGTCTTTGTGCTTCCTCGTTCAAACCAACTCAGAAATATCTAAAGACTTGCTTCTCTGCTGAATGGACAATTGTTCTACCTCAAGCCTTTAAGACCCCAGAAGGTTTATCTTTTAATAGTCAAGCACCATTCACATTCTTCACCACATATGCTTATGCATCGTTTTCGCCTTGTCCTCTGTGATTGTGTCAGGAGGGTGAGCATGTCAGAATGCCGATTTGTTAGAACAGAGTGTTCTTGTATTGAGGGAGGTTATAGGCAGAATTCCAAAGTCCATCCATTTCCATGGTGTATCACTGTATAAATATATGTATGTAGGTCAATTCCTCTATGCTTATACCCATGCTTATACCTCTATCCATTGTTTTGCTTTCTAGATCCTTCCTCTGCTTCCTTTTACCTCCCTCATGCCCCACCATCACGTTTCCCCTCTTTCCACCTATTAGAACTTTCTCTTATCTAGTTTTCTGCTACTCTGACACCCTCAGGATCACTATATCCTCTTGTTGTTGACTCTAATTCCCTAGTTGTTCCTTTATCTATGGCGCTGCCTGCTCTCTGCATCCTTCCTCTCTCACCCTAACCCACAAGTTCCCCTGGGATGAGTGGAGTCATTGGGACTAGGTAATAGGCATCAGAAGACACAAAGCAAACAAACGAACCAAAACATATGGTTGAGAATGGGGTGTGTGTGTGTGTGTTTGGAGCAGTTATCCAAAGCCCATCTGTAGACAATGGAATAATCTCCCCACAGAGGAGCCACAGGGAAGGAATGAGTCAATCAGGCTGCAGTAAATCATCGATGAAACACACACTATTCCTCTAGTTCCTTTAGGTTTCCTCACCCCCTACTATCAGGACCCCAGTACTATTTCTCAATTCAAACTAGATTGGGACATGTACACAGGTATAGAAAAGAGATGGGGGCTAAAATCACATGAAATCCAGGAACAGGAGCGGGAATAGTGATAGCAGAAGGATAGGAGAAAGGGAGAGAGAGGAAGGAAGAAAGGGGGAGCCAATCTCAATGATGGACACACCTATACACCTCTCTTCAGAGGGAGGAACAACAGGAAAAATAGGGAAAGGGAGACCATAGTCAATTTACCAAGTGAGTATGAGGGGAGGGGGAAGGGGACAAATGATACCAAGGGATCAATAGAAAGTAAATGTATAGACATAAACAAAGACAACATATGTGCAAACATACCTTATGCAATCAATGTATGGATTGTAAAAGAGTTATAATACTCCCCCATAAAATTATCTTTTAATTAAAAAATAATTTAAAAAGAAGCATCTGAAAAGTTTCTATCACTTAAAAATTGAATGATGCAAGAAGCCATTAGATTTCAGTGTGTAAATGTGCAGGTTTGTGCGGGAGCTGGGGGTGGGGGTAGTGGGGTTGGAAATGAGAGGAGACAAAGGACTTTTCATAATATATTGGTACAGCAATCTTATATAGCACATGAGTCTACCAAGTTATTATCCTAAAAGTTATGCTATCAATGTGAAATTTTCCACAAAAAGCTTTACTAAACTTATGTTAAAAAATTCAATGCTTCAGTGTCTTTTCTCTCCTCAGCTTAATTTTAATATGGGAGTTTACTCTGACTCCTCTAATGCAATCAAATTAGCTATAACCTCTAGACTATTTGAAGACACACTCATGCTTAAAGTCTTTAAAATAACTACTGAGATTAAGGTTTAAAATTCTGAATCTATGTATCATTTGAAAATGGATGAATATTAATTGAGACGTGTGGCAGTCACCTTATCTGATATCACGTCTAAGCTGTCGATATGGAGCTGTCGATGAGACCTTTGTGTGGGTGTGGCCTTCTCCTCCGAGATTTCCGGGAAATCTGGTTCTTCCTTCTTGGAAGCAGGAGACACTGACTCACTTCCTTAGAGGCTTTCTCCTGACAACACTCCCTGCTCAAGAGAGAATCAACCAACAAGACTGGCTTCCTGTGACACCCCCTTCTCTATGTAGCAAGAAACCTTTACTCAGAGAAGCCATGTGGACACTCCTATCAGAACTGAGACGTTCACAGCACCACTGGATCCAAAGACATCTGGTTTGGGATCATCCTACATTTGGCGTCATTACATGTGTTTTGTGAGTCTGAAGAAGTCTTTATAGGCTGGTATCAGACATATGGGCTAATATCAGAATTGTGGGTTTGGACTGGACTGGGTTGAGATGCTTTCTCAATGTTCCACTCCTCTTATATATAAACCTCTCCCTCATAGACATATCCATGTTTATGAATTTGTTTCTCTGGTCTACCCAGGCAGACACAAGAAGATTAACTAGAAAGTAAATATTTCCTCTTCTAAAACATATTAAATCACAACAATTTGGAGGAATTATTCTATGTAATTGATTCTAGATTTTTGTTTATTTTTGGTATATTTATTTTTGATATATGAAATTTGTGACGGGTGATTTTAAAGAAGAAATAACTGAATTAATGATTTCTCGGTATTGCAGCGCATGTCAGGGTGGAGAATGGGGTGCAAACAAATAACAAGGAGTACAAGAAAGAAGAAAGAACGAGAAGAAAAGAGGAAATAGCAAGGGGTAAAGAAATGTTCTAAAGAAAATGTTCTAAAATTGATTGTAGTAATGTTTGAACAACTCTTATTGATGTGATTAAACTAATGAAGTGTATGGTATGTGGATTATGGTGCAATAAAACTATTTAAAAATAAAAGCATTTATACGGCCCCATCAACAACAACAAAACAAGAATTTTTCTGTGCCTAGTTCAAAGCATGCTTCTTATTTGGACTGGAGGTACTTTCTCTAAGATCACCCATAACAGAGTAACCCTTAACCAGCAAATAATCCCCCAGATAACTGACTTTAAAAATTATAGTTAACATAACTTTGGACATCTGAAAAAAAATACTGTGATTTAAAGTCACAAAAGATCTACTGGAGACCATGTATTGAATATTTAATGCCATTTTAATATATAATACATAATTTGGAAGATTGAAATAATCCAAACCTCTAGACTTCAAGGCATAATTTTTTTTAAAAAACTAAATAAAACATAACAAGTGGGTTAAAAAAAATTACACTGAGCAGGTGCCACCATCTGTTTCAAGAAGAAAGAGAACAGGATAAGATAAGATATGGGATTTTTCCATCCAAAATAATTATAACCCAAAGAAAAAAGCTGCATGGGAAGAGTAAGCACACAGGCCCTGTACTGTGATCAGCAAAGCATTTTTAAAAACATTGCAAAATTGCTCCTTTCTCTGTTCTTGATTACCTTCTCTGGTATTCTTATTTTTATGGGGGAAATGAGGAAATCAGTCATTTGTCTTCATCCCTTTGAACTTTCCTGGGCATATGTCCAACTTCCATCCCAAGTTAAACAGAATTTAATTGTTAACTTGCCGTCCACTCACACTCTACTCATATGTCAGCTAGCAGTAACTGATACATGTCGTGTCTCTGATGAGATGCATAGCTGTCTGTCAGATACACAGCTAATCCTTGCCATGCGGTAGGTGCTTAGTTATGGCTTGCCTGCTATTTCCCACTTTCCTTCTTCCTGATGATCATATCATTAGCTTTGTACACAATCCAATAGATTGGGAACATGCAATAAATTTGATCTAGAAATGTATCAACCTCTAAAGGAGTTCGAATGATGTGGCTTTTAAATGTTTCATTATTATTACGAATAGGCCTCCCATAAGCCTACCTATGACTGGGGCAGGATATGTAATAGCTGATATAAACACAAACATTCACTCGTAAATGGGTCACTGCCACACACAAATCATGGAGCTTGCCTAAGTGTGCATTGAAATACAACACTGAGCTGCCTGACCCATATCTTCTCGCAAGCCGCCTAAAATCATAACAGTAAAAATGTGGAAAGTCTGCCTTTTCCTTTTCAGCTTCCTGTGCTCAGCATTACATTGGTACCAAATTTACATCTCCCCTGTCATTTCTTTCAAGTGGCTGAGGCGAAGTCTGTGCCAGGTGGCTTTGTGGATTTGCAGTGACTACTAAAACTAAGCGATTTTAACGTGGGATCGTTTTCCTAACAATACACTGCAGCGACAGCAGGAAATTATCCCTCCAGCAAAATCCAGCAATGTTGGGGGAACAGTCTAGCTTCACGTTGCCTTTCCACAAATAGTGTAGTCAGTTACATGGAGCATGTAATGAAAATCTTGCATCCACCAGTGGGAAGATCTGCACTGGTCATTAGTGCAAGTGAGGGAAGTCTGTCGGAGTCTGCATGAGTCATTTGTAAGTGAGACAGTACCAGTGAGATGTCTACCCCCTAGCCTTTTCTCCAAATGTTTGGAAATCCCTTGATATAGACATCAGCTTGGAAGTGGATGTGGAATTTTACTTAAAGTACATACAGCAAAGGATTGACCCCTTAGGTGTGAGATTTGGCAGCTGAGCTACTTGGAAAATACAGGAGCAGTAGTTAAAAAAATCGCCCGGGAGAGGTGGATGCCAATGTATCACTCATTCACATCTGTGACGGCCATTGTTGCGTGGGCGTGCAGGTTAGAAAACAATGCATCAAGTGTTCGCGGCCTGCAGCTCTGTAAGAACTCCTGCCACAAAGGATGGGCTCTTGCGATTTCCAAGTGGGACTGTGAAGCTACTTCTTTCTAGCAAAACTTGAAAGAGGACAAAACAAGGACTCCCAGTTTCTACGTCATCTCACTCCTATCGATTCTTTAAAACAAATAGTAGAGCTTAGAATCAAGTAGCTTCAGAAGGGACTGTTATTTTTCACATTTTAATTACAGTTCTTTCCATATACAGGTGCTCACTAAGTATTTGCTGAATTAAAGCGAATTCCAAAGCAAACAGTTCTGCGGTTGTTATTCAGAATAAGAACTGCTTCACCTTATTCCCAAAGATAATAAAAGAGACTGGCTTAAAATTTTTCCTAAAAGATGAGAATCATATGAATAATTTAACGTTCAACAAACTAAGAACCCGATACTTTGGAAGTAACCACCTAAGGTAAGTAAAGAACACAAAGAAAGCCTTATGCTTGTATTATTTTATCATTGTTTTTAATTTTTTTAAGTAATGTTACCTACTGTTGAAAATAATAGCAAGATTATATTATTAAAACTTGGATGCACATCTTCTTTGTGCAAATTCTATTAGGAAGATTTTGAAAGCAAATGATGTTTGGTGAGTATATCATATACTTTCTTTTCCAGATAAAGAATCTAAATTTGGCCATTAAATAATATTTGTATCTAATAATTCACTACCTTTCTCACAGCAGAAGAGAATTTAGTTTAAAATGCTGAACACAGAAGAAATATGAACACCAGTGTAGCCTGTAGACTATTATTTTGGAAGCAGCAGGATAAATTGGACTCTATACAAATGAAGATTTAAGTCCAAACCCTATTCTTAATGTGGGAAAAAGATGAGGATTTCTGCCCCTCAAAAGACTAAACCTATGAAATATCCTAAGGGCGATTCTATTTTGCCTATAGGTTTCCATAAATCACTGTGAGGTTACAATGTGTCAAAATCAACTGGGTGGCAGATTTCTAGTTTTTTTTTTTCATACATTTTTTTTCAGGCATCACTGCCCTCTGGTGGTTGTGGGCGCTACGCAGTGCTGCTCCTGAGAGCGGCCAATGGATTTGAACCGCCAAGCCCACAGGGCTGCAGTCCCGCATTCAACCACTTACGCCACCGGGGCTCAGCCCCTTGTTTTCATACTTTACTTTTATTCTCTCTATCTGTATATATATATATATATATATATATATATATATATATATATATATGTGTGTGTGTGTGTGTGTGTGTACACACACATATATGCACATATATATTTCAACTCACTGATCTTAAATTAAGTGTATGCAATATGTTATTATTGAGTAAATTAAGTTAGTTACGTGTTCAATATTGAGCGGATGCTAATTACCTCTTCATACTGCTCTTCTGACTCCCATGAATATTTTATCTTTCCATCAGAGACAATCCCAATTATGTTACCGTACATTACATACGTCATTCTTTTAACTTATTAACATACACACTTAGCTCTTAATTGGATAGAATAATATGGTATCAAAAAGTGGGTGGAAAAAAGTCCATAGCGAATATCCGAGATCGTCTTATCTAAATTGAAGCTGCAATTCCCTTAGTGCCCACTTACGATGGCCCTATAGAACAGGGTACAACCGCCCATGTTCATTTTTGAGACTAAAGTTCTTTAGATCCTACAAGGCACGTGTTTCCCCTGCAGAAGTGCTGATGGTTTCAAAGTGCTGACTTCCGTCTTGGTGTCCAGTGCATCACCACTGTGCCGCAAGGCTCCTTCCATCAAGTACGGCGCAGAGGAACCCTGTAAGATAGGGTAGAACTGCCGATAGTATTGTTAAGGTGGTAAATCTTTATTGAAGCTGACTTTGGCGGCGGGGGGTGGGGTGGGGCGGGGCTGTCACATCTTTCTTTCATGAAACTGCAGGTCGTTCGAATGGCTGAACTTTCTCTTTGCAGCTGAAGTACTTAACCACTGCACATCTGGGGCCCCTTGGGGACTTAATTAGAAACACAGAAATGGAAGAAGAGGAAGAGTGTAGGAATTTTAAATAGACATCAATGTGGCATAGTTTGGATACCCTTTTATCAAGTGGAAAGCTTGGTAAAATTTAGAGTAGTTGTGTGTCACTCATATGAGATCGCCACATAAAAATCAAATATGGATAATTAAGACCTTTGATATTTTCCTAAAACAAATATCCCTGGCAAGAAAAATATAATACTTATTAATCTCATCATCTAAAAGTTCCTTTATGATACATATTGTCAGAGTAAGCCTGGAATATATCAATAGTAGCATTGAAATGTGAGAATCTGGAGGTCAGGGTAATTGTCTTACAATAGACACATGATGTTGAAAAAGACTTTATGTTGGAAATGAAGTGTTAAATATAATAATAGATTTAGATTTTAGTTTCCAGTTCAGAAAGTCTAAATCATATGCCTCATTATTTGCAGAGAAAATGAAGGTCATCATGTGTGGCTACCACTGTTTTTCTGTCTTCTCTAAACTTATCTGTACCAGCTTTTTGTTTGCTTGCTTGCTTGCTTGTTTTTTGGACATCACTGCCTCTGGTGGTCGTGGGAGCTACCCAGCGCTGCTCCTGAGAGCCGCCGCTGGATTTGAACCGCCAAGCCCATGGGCCGTAGGCCTGCACTCAACCACTTAGATCACCGGGGCTCAGTCCCAGTACCAGTTTTTTGTTTTTTTTTTGAGAAACTTATTAAGTTCTTCTGATCATTTGGTAGTCTTTCTGCTCTATTTAGTTTACTACCACTAAATTATTTTCTATACTCATGTTTCTTTTTTCTCCTACCAAAGATATTCTTGAAATATGATCTACTTTTTGAGATAATCAATGAATACTCAGCCTAGATCTCACTATAACCCTCCTCATTCAAATAGCTTGTGAGCATGTTGTCTGTAGGCCACTAAGGTAAATTCAGGAGCACTGGTTGTGTAGTGAGCTGTGTGCTGTGCTGCTAACAACAAGATGAGGTTTTCTGCTCCCTTAATGGTTTAAAAGCTTAGAAACCTAAAGGGGAAATTCTACTCTTTCTAATCAGATGATTATGGCTTGAAACGACTCAATGACAGTAGATTGTTAGTCATTTTTGGAAATTTTTGGAAAATAAAAATAAACAATTCTTCCTACAATTAATAAGATATATATTTTAGTCATTATCCTACATGCCCTGTGCATTGATTTGAAATCATCATATTTCTCTTCATAGTCTACACTCTACTGTTCGAAGAACCTATTCGATTGTGCTTTCCTATCACATATCTCTGTCACATGGGGTTCTTTAGCTTGAGTTCCACATTGAATGGTTGTCTGTGAACATGCCAAGAAACCCTGGTGGCGCAGTGGGTTGCGAATAGGGATATGAACTGAAAAGTTTGTGATTGAGACCTACCAAATGCTCCTCAGGAAAACGCTGAGCTTTTCTCCTTCCTGAGCTCCAGTGGCGTAGTGGTTGAGCGCAGGACTGTGCAAGACTATGGCCCATTGGCTTAGCAGTTCAAATGCAGCAGCAGTTCTCCAGGAGCAAGGCTAGGCCTCTCACTCCCACCACAGGGCAGTGATGCCCCTCCCCCCCCCAAAAAAAACTTTCCACCTCAGAAAGCCACAAGGGAAGTTCTACTTTATAGGGTTTCTGTGAGTCAGAAACAAGAGCAGTGAGTTTCATTTTGACTTTTATGCTGATTATGATGAATGAGTACTTGTGCGTGTGTGTGTGTGTGTGTGCGCACGCACACATGCATGCAAGTAAATGCATCCATGATTGATGGGAAATAGTCCATTAATCTGGTTACTATCTCATGAGATCATGACCTTTCAAAGTTTAAAAACTATGCATTCTCCATGAGTACTCATGTTTTAGTGGTGTGGCAGTGACATAATCTACTGTCAACTTGAGCAAAGGGGTGAAGTCTAGCCTATCAATCACATCGCGTCTTTCTGACCTCATTTGGTGGCTCAATGGAGATAAATAGCTCACCAGAGTTAGATATCATCTCTCTGCCTTCCCTTTCCTACTGTTGAGACACTCAGAGAGTGGGAAGAGACATGTGAAGACCCGTACCAGCATTGAGACACTTCCACTTCCACTGGATCTACAAGACTTTCCACCCACTGTCATGTGATCTTTCTGCATTTGGCACCACTGCATGTGCTGCATGAGTCTAAAGAGGAGTTTATGGATTATTATTGGACATATAAAATAATATCAAACTTATGAACTTGATCTGGAATGGTCTAGAATGTTTTCTCAATATACAATTGCTCTTTTCTTATACACCTATGAGTGTCTATGGATTTGTTTTTCTAGTCAACACAGACTAGTACATATGGTAAATCAATGTAGGAAATAGATGTTCAACTGGCTACCTCTTCCTACCTGTAGCATAACTATTAACCAGTTGACACAGAATTGACTCTGACTCATATGTTTTAAAACAGAATTTTATTCCACCAGAGTGTCCATGATATTTTGAGAGTAAATCATCTGACTTTTCTTCCAAGGAAATTCTAGGTGAATTTGAACCACCAACTCTTAGGTTAGTACTGAACACTTGATACCTTTTGTCAGCTAAGGACAGCAAAAGTGCAAATGTAATCATAGCTATATCTCATCAGGCCCTTACTCCTCAATCTTACAAAACATCTTTGACTCTGTTTACTCAACCTCGTATTTTACAGAGCTGGCTACCCTCAACTAGAAAACATGGGCCTGATTCTGATTTTTAAGGAGTCCTTGTGGCACAGGGAGTCGCCCTTTGAGTGCCAACTACACAATCTGTGGTTCAAACCCTCAGGTCATGTAATCATAAGGATGAAAAGACAAAGCTACTTCTCCCCTTAAAGAATTCCAGTCTTGTAAATTTACATTGACCCTTGTATTTCCCCCCTTATCCAAATCTAGTGAGTCACAAAGCATTTTACCTCAGACATATCTTTATAATCCCTTTATTTTATCAGTGATTTTTATACTTGTCAACCGTTATTATAAGGTTACTGTTAAAATCTTCTTTTTACAAGAAGGAAAAGAAAATCAAAATTAAAAATAAACCAGTAATGAAAACATAACCTTGATTATGGGTCTGGTAACATGAAATATTATAATTTGTGCCAAAAAGTTATAGAATTATAAGAAAGTTAAATTAGCAAAATGTATGCTTATATGTACAAAAATGACAGAAAATTAAAAAATGGATACTCAGGCTGCTTATGTAAAAACAGATACCTTATAGGATGAATTTCTCAGTTTGGAGTTTAAGGTAATTGTTTCATGAAACAACACAATTCATTGGTTTAAAATTGCCTTTGTCATTGCTGTTTTATTACTTAGTTTATTGTGTATTGTATATGATCTTATAAGTAGCATGATCTTGCAAGTAGCCATCAAGGCATGACAATTAGTCTCTTTTCAAATGGAGCACAAAAAAGCAAGAGTGGGCCTCAGAAAGGAGAGGAGCATATGGAATATGTGGTTAATTGTATCTACCAACAACTATCTCCTTTGGTAAATAAAAAAACAAAGAATTGGATGGTGCCCAGATACTCTTACTGAGCAAAAACTCTATAGAAGAATTATGATCAAAATAGAGAAAGTAAAGAACAGAATTCCACATTCTTATGCACTCCAGATTTTGGAAGTCTTTGTGGCTGTATGAAACTTTGCAACTGTTGTCCAGAGAATATCTTTCAATCTTAAATCAAATATATCTCCTGAAATCTTTCTAAAACCAAATAATAGGTTAGATTAATTACTAAATTAAACTGGCTTGCACAACTTTAGTAATCAAATAGACTCAGGGAACAGTGAGTTTATATTAAGACAAAGAAAAAGTCAGAAAATTAGGGTGAAAATGCTTGTGCAACTTAAAGAATGTACTTCATATCACTGAATTGAAAATATAGAGACTGTTGAATTGGTGTATGTCTTAAAGTATCTGTTCTCAACAGCAGGAACCATCTACACCTCATTTCCCAAGTATCTCTTTATCTATATAAATTTGTGCATTAGCAATGTATAAATAAATCATTAATTTTGTGATCTGATATGAAAGGTCATCAATTTTGCATAATGTTGCTTTTTGCATAAGAACTTCATCGTTGAAAGTTAACCATGTGATAAATGAGGAGTGGGTGTAACTTAAACAAGTCAATTATCTGGCTATAATTTCAGAATAATATCCAAACTTTTCATCATGGACTATTGAGTCCTTTCCAATGAGTCTTTACAAAATAATCCAGCTATTTTGACCAAGAGTTTTAATTACTCTAAATATATGTGATATATAAAATCACCCTCTTCTCATTATCCGTCTTAACCTCTCTGCCTCAGACTCAGGTGTATCAACTCCCACGAACGACGCCCTTACTACATTATTCATGATAACACATAGTAGCTCTTCTAGCTACTAACCAAGGGATTCCTTTAAGGCTATTTTTTCCTTACAGGTTCGAGCTACTCATGGAAGATATTTGGGAATTTTAAAGGGCCAGTGTGGCAGTCACCTAAGCTGGTGTCAATTTGAGGATTTAGAGTGCAGGTTTGGAATCTAGCCTGGCAGTCTGGAGATAGCCGATGAGACCTCTGTGTGGGTCTGACCTTCTCCTGAGAATTCTAGGAAATGTGGTAATTCCTTCTTGGAGGCAGAACACACTCTCAGTTCACTCACTTGGAGTCTTTCGACTGACAACACTCACTCGCTATTGACAAGGGACAAGGTTGACTTCCTGCTAGACATACTTGAGGAGAAGCCACATGGAGCTAGCCACGTGCCCTGCGCCAGACAAATCACATGGATGCTTCCAGACCTTTGGTGCTGGAGAAGCCACAGAGAGACCCCTGCCAGCTTTGAGAGGCTTACAAATAAGGTGACCACACATCCCGCTTTTTAACCATTTGTGTAGTGTTATGTGGCATTTTAATATTAAATAAATATTTCACAATACTATTCTTGCATTCTATGAACATTTTTGTTGCTCCATATACACCAAATTTTTAATCAAAAACACCCCACCCTCATCCCCAGTCAATGGTGTACTGCTTAAAATCTGGTCACTTTACTTACAGAGCAACTGAATCCAAAGACTTTCTACCCAATGGCTTGTGATGGTCCTGTATTTGGCTTCATTGCATGTGTTTCATGAGTTTGAAGAGGTCTATATATTTTGGTATCATATATATGGGCTAATATCAGACTTACAACATTGGACTGGACTGGGTTGTGATGTTTTCTTAATGTAGAGTTGCTCTTGTATATAAAATGCTTTTTTATATACAATGTGCATTTATGAATTTGTTTCTCTAGTCTACCCAGACTAACAAAACCAGATATGGAAGTTTCCCTAGTAGCTTTAATTTTCAATCTAGTCACAAAGGCTCATCTATGTATAAAGAGATTAAAAAATATACACTTATGGTATTTATGTCCAGAGAGAAAGGTAGTCAATAAAGATAACTCAAGGGACACAGAGTATTATTTTTTCTTTTTTCATTTTTTATTACATATTTTTATTTTGGGTTCGCACATCTCTCATCACAAGCCATACATTCATCTAGTGTGTCAAGCATATTTGCACGTATGCTGCCATCATCATTTTCAAGCATTCTCTTCCCACTTGAACCCCTGATATTAGCTCCCCATTTCTTCCCTCTCCCTCCCTGGCCCACTCTCCCTCATGAACTTTGATACGTTATAGATTATTATTTCCATATCTTACATCATCTTCCATCCCCTCTCACCCACTTTTCCATTGTTTGTCCCCTTGAGAGGCAGTTATAGGTTGGTCCTTGTGATTGATTCTCTCCTTCTTCCCCGGCCCTCCCCTAAACCTCCTGCTATCTCTATGCTCATTGTTGACCCTGGGAGGTTTATCTATCCTGGATTCCTTATGTAGTGGGCTCTTATCTACAGCAGTGTGCATATTCTGGGCCAATCTTAGTTGTAAGGTAGAATTGAGGTCTTGATAGTGGTCAAGGGAAGCACCAATGAACTAGAGGAAGGTTGTGTGTTTCATCAGTGCTATACTGCACCCTAATTGGCTCATTTTTTTTCCCTGAGACCCCTCTGTAGGGTGATGTCCACTTGTCTCAAGATGGGCCTTGGGTCTACACTCCATGCCCCACCCCCCTCCATTCACTTTGGGTATGATTTTATTCTGGGTCTTAGATGCCTGGTACCTGATCCCATCACCACCTTATGGTCACATAGGTTGATGTGCTTCTTCCATGTGAGCTTTGTTGTTCTCATCTAGATGGCCACTTGTTTTTCTTCAAGGCTTTAAGACAACAGACCTTTTGTTTGCTGGGCACCATCAGCTTTCTTCACCACATTTACTTATGCACCCATTTTGTCTTTAGCAATCAGGACACAGAGCATTATATCTACATACTTACTAAACCTCAAGACTTTTGTCATAATTTAAGTATCATGTTGAAGTTTTTCAGACTTTAGAAATATTGCTCATGTCTATTACCACATCTCTTATTTCAGCTTCTGCCCCTATTACACTTTCATAGACGTTCATTAGTTGTTCATACTTCTCTGCAATTTCCCTGCACTTAAAAAAAAAGCAACCTCCTTACTGCCATCCAGATGATGCCAATTCATAATGACCCTATAGACAATGCAGAACTGGTCCTGTAAATTTTCAAGCCTGTAACTTTTAGAGGAGTAAAAAATCCCATCTTTCTACCACAGAGAGGCTGGTGCTTTTGAACTATTGACCTTGCAGTTAATAGTCCAACACATAAGCACAACACCAACAGGGCCCCTTGCACTTTCCCTGAAGTGCTCATTGATTGGGTAAGGACTCATTCATCATATCTTTTACAGGTTTTTTTTTGGTATACAATTCAGTAATGCAAGTCAAATTGCTATGATCAAGTTGATTCTGACTCATGCCAGCCTTATAGGAGAGACTAGAATAACTCCTTTCTGTTTCTGAGGCTGGATATATTTACAGGAAAAGAAAGCATCTTCTTTCTCCTGCAGATCCCTTAGCAGGTTCAAACTTCCAGTCTTGGAGCCAGTAGCCCAATGATTAATCCAGTAAAATGTCAGAGCTCCTGGTATAAGTGCTACTAAAATGTTAGTTAGAGATACTTGTTCCTTTAATATTAGAGACAATCTTAAGTAATAGCAATGCATCTTTACTATTTTCCTAGAGGAAATTGCTATTGATATTTTAAATTATCCACAACAGATAATGTTGAACACTGTGTGATTTTATAAATAATGAAACATAAACAAAAATGTAAAGATGACTCAAAACGTTGTTACCCTGAGCAAACTATATAAAGTGAATTAAAATAATGTTATTAGATTGGAAGCAATTTTGTTTGGTCCAAAAGTTGATTTAGTATGTGTGGTAGTTAAATAATTGTCCATTTAAGGATTAGACTTCTAGGGGTAGAGTGTAGCCTGTCAATCAGGTCATAGTCAATGAGGACTCTGTGTGTCATGGTCTTCTCCTGAGAATTCTGGGAAATCCTGATTTTCCTCCTTGGAGACTGGAGACAATCTCATTGGCTACTCTCTTTGAGACATCCCTAAGGAGAAGCCACATAGACCTCCCCTGCTGCATCCAGAACCCTGGACCTGGTGAAGTTACATGAAAACCCCTGTTAGCACTGAGATGCTTACTGAATTTAAAGAATTTCTATCCGTTGGCCTGTGCTCTTCCTGAATCCAGCATCATTGCATGTGTTTTATGTGTCTGAAGAGGACTTTATAGATTGCTGTCAGACACATGAGCTAATATTGTGCTTATGGACTTGATCTAGACTGGGCTGGGATGATTTTTCAATGTTCAATTGCTCTTGTATGTAAACATCTCCTTTATTTACAAATGAGTGTCTCCATGAATTTGTTTTTATAGCCTACCCAGATGAACACAGTATGAAGCTTCTAACCTTTAAAATCCCCATGAAATAACAGAGTGGAACCATAAAAATAAGCTGCATGAAAATAGAGCAAGAGGATTGTTCAATTTTGCCTTCTTGCTGGGTGTAAAAGGAACCATCTCAGAGTTAGGAACTTGGGGAATCTTACTGCCATAAAGCCAGAATCAAGAATGTCATCTGGACCCCAAGAACCTTGTCTCCTAAACTTCCTTTACATAAGAAATAGAAAAAAAAATGGTGAGAGAAAAGAGAAAGAGTGGAGAGGTTTTAGTAGCAGAGGAAGCAGCACCCAAAGCACAAACAAAGCAGTCCCAGGTTCACAGATTGAGTAAAGTTGAGTGCTTAAGGGCAGGTTGCTTGTGAGTGGAATGGAATGCCTTCAGGCACTGTATGCAGCAAGAGGGAAGCAGATAGATAGGTTTGCAGAATCACAAAGCTGGAGCTAAACACCTCCAGGCACACGATTATGTTGGAGTGTAAGGGCCTTGGGGCATTTATCATCAGCTCCAAAAGAACTTTGTAAACTGCCCAAAGAAAGCAAAGGCCACAGATGTTGAGGACCAGGGAGAGGTCTGCCTGCCAACACTGCTAAACAGCTGCCCTGACCTAAAAAAACTGTACCGAGCATTTCTTATCCTTAATTGTAACCTGCTAACTTCCCTAAATAAGAACTCTAATTGTCAGTGAGTTCTGTGTGATGAATGCAACCAATTATCAAGCCCAACAGACAAGAAGCGAGTGCCCTAGGAGAGCCTGGTTGGTGCTGAGAAAGAAGATGGGGGGAGTGGAGGTTTGCTTCACCTCTGCCTACGGTGGATGATGTGGGCTCTGGCTCTTTTTCCTTCTTGTCAAAGGAAGTCAGATGCTAGCCCATGTCCTTCTCACACCTAGAAAAAAAGGCTTTTAGGAAAATGACATCATTCTTCATCTTTGAAATTTTACTTTTTTAAAATCATTTTATATATATTTTAATCCTATGGCCCCCATAACATGTTAAATTTTTATTAGACTCAGAACAAGACAGTAGGTTCTTATATATACACATAAACATATATATGTAAATTATTTGACTTCTTTCATGTTTCAGTGTTAGGTGTGAAGGTGTGAAAAAATAACAGATGAAAAAGTCATAGAAGAAAAAGGAAACTGGGAAATGTTACAGATAATTCTATTTACTATAATAAAACACAGTGTTAAAAGAGTGGTCTGTTTATTTTTACTTTTCTCACTGAAATAATTAACACAGAACACAGCTCCTAGCATATCCCAGGACTTAAAAAGAAAAATTCATTCTTTTTTGCATAAAATCCCATTTCACTTTATAGCAATTTTGAAAGCCAGAAAAATAGGATTAGAAAAGTTATTTGCTTTGTATTTCTTTTACGTTTACAAAGAAATATTTATGCCCACAAGTTAACAAAAGTAACAACTTGAAATATCACATTATCCTAATCATTAAAACTTGCTTCCTGATACAGGTAAAGAATGTTTAAAACATCGCTTGCATTGATTTATGAAGTTGTGCAATTCAGTTCAAATTTTTCTATTTAACAAAATCATTTTCCCTCTAAGCGCAGGTGGCAGTCCTATAATGTGATGTTGATTTGAGATGATTATGAGTGAAGAGGTGGAGTCAAGTCTGTCAATCAAATCACACTCAATGAGGCCTCTGTGTGGGCATGGTCTTCTCTTGAGGATTCTGGGAAATGTGGGACTTCCACCACGGAGGTGGGGACACCTACCTCTCTTGCGACCACTTCCCGGGGAGATGTTGTAGCTGACAAGACACATGGAACTACCCTAGTGCCCTAAGTCGGACAAGCCACATAAACGCAACCAGACCTCCAAAGTTGGAGAAGCCACAGAGAGACCTCTGCCAGGACTAATATGCTTACAATGCCACTGGATCCAAAGACTTTCTACTCACCAGTTTGTGATGGTCCACATTTGGCTTCTTTGTATTTGTGAGTCTGAAGAGGATTTTATAGAGTGGTATCAGACTTACGGCCTTAGAATGGACAGAGTTGAGATGCGTTCTCAATGTACAATTAACCTTTATATAAAACTCTTACATCCGTATCAGTGTCTCCGTGAATTTTTTCTCTTTTCTACCCAGAATAACACAGCATAAAAATAGAATAATTGATATTTAGTTAAATCTAAATCGACCCTTCAAATAACTATATAATTTAGTAAACTTTAGATTTCCTGTTTAACTAAATCATTTTCACACATGGTAGTTACATGTAGCATTAATGCTTTACTAGGCATTTAGGTTATAATATTAGAATCATAATCAATAGCCTCTACTTAATTTTTCCACACAGTCACATTTTATTACTGTTACATTTTAATATTACGTACTACACTTTTAAAATTTTACTTTGAATTAAAAAACAAACCCAAACTGTTGTCATTGAATATTTTATGTTATAGCAAACATTAAAATAGAATAGCAATGCCCCGTGGGGGTTTAAGAGCTGCAAATCTTAGCTGAAATAGATTGCCTCATCTTTCTTCCATAAAAGAACTAGGTTTAACGACCAAATTTCCACTTAGGTGCCAAGCACTTCCCCTCTGTATTCAAGTCATATTGGTTTAAGTGTCTTCTTAATAGTATGACTTTCATTACTCATATTTTATTCCATATCTATTCCATCCTGTATTCTCACTATATAAATACACAATTATATTTTAAAGCTTTGAATATATATTTGAAGATTTTAAATGGTACATTGGATGTCTGAAAAGTACACATTTTATTAAATATTTTAATCTATTTTTATATCCATAGTATTTTTATATCCAAATTTATCTTTGCCTATATGGTACAAATAATACTGTTTGCATGCATGTTCTCAGCAGAAAATTCTGTCTCTTCTGCACACAGATTCAGCATCATAATTACATATGAATCACTCCCTTTGTCTCTACTTTGGAAATTTGCATACCCCAATGCTTATTCTTCGAGTTCCCGTGCAATAAAGAATTTTTCTGAAGTCATGTATTTTATGAAGTCTTCCCAAACTAATGGGAGGTTTACATACCTATTTTGATTTTATTTGAATTTTATCTATGGGATTCACCTAACAAAATACAGACAAGTATAGAGACCAAGTATCTCAGTATACTTCTATGAAATAGTCCTAGTGCATTCCTTTTTCTCATCAGTTGTTAGTCCATGAATATACCAATGACCAAAAACATTGTTAATTATTTTATACTATTCCAATATTTAATCTTATTAGTCATGCTATTGTTAGGGACAATTGGAAGGCTTCCTCTTTCTTTTCTTTTTTTTTTTTTTTGCTGTTGTTCCACTCTACCATGCATGATGGCTTTCACCACGGGCTAGTCTAGTCTGATAGCATGACTGTGGCAGACATGTGTTTATGTTAATTTTATAATTGAAATGTAGGGGTGGAGGCTGGCCTGTTAATCTGGAGATAGCCATTGAGTAGCCGATGAGGCCTCTGTGTGGGCATGGCTTTCAACTGAGACTCCTGGGAAATCTCGCGGTATTTCCCTCGTGAAGATGAGAGGCTATCTTCCCCAGTTGTTGGGAGTTAGTTTCAGAGACGATTAATCATGGACAAGACACACTGGCAGCGTCCGAGAAGCTGAAGGAGGCGGCAGAGAGACCACATAGCTTTGCCCTGATGGAGTCAGACCTCTGAAGCTGCGTGGCCAGATGGAGACCTCTGCCAGTGATGAGTTGCTTCTGCTGTTCATGGACCCTGAGCCCTGTAGGCTAGGTGCCCTGCCAGCTGCGGGATTCTGCACCCACTGACCTGTGACTTCATGAGTCAGAAGAAGACTTTATAGACTGATTTCGGGCATATAGGTTAATATCGGACTTATGACTTTGAACTGGACTGAGCTGGGATGCTTTCTCCATGTCCCTTTACTTTTGTATATAAACTCTTTCCTTACATCTATATGCTTGTCTTTGAAATTCGTTCCTCTAGTCTACCAGGACTAACACAATGGCCAACGTACATGAGATGAAATGCTGCCGTCCTTGCCTCGAAGAAGCATTCTGATTATACTTCTTCCAAGACAAATCTATTTGTTCTTTTGGCAGTGCTTCATGCTTTCAATATTCCTCACCAATGCTATTGTTGAAATGGTCTGCCTTATATTTAATATTTAACTTTCACATGCATATAGAAGCATTTGAAAATACCGCAGTTTGGGTCAGGCATACCTTAATCCTCAGCATCCTTTCCTTTCATAATACACATTAGAAAGTCACAATTTTCACACATTATGTTAGGAAAATGAACTATATCAATATTAGACCATTTGATGAAATACTCTTGGTAAGGTCATCAGTGAGAATAAAAATAGGAAAAAAATATCTTACAGCTGATAGATTGGTCTTTAAAGTCTCTAGCAGTTGTTAATTGCCTTCAAGACAATTCACAACAAAGAATTCTGTGAACAAGAGAAAGAAACACAACTAGATCTTGGTCTATCCTCAAAACTGTTATGAGCCTAGTGCTTTACCCTCTCTGTCAACCCATCTCATCAAGAGTGTTCCTCATTTTTGCTCTCTAATAAAGCATGAAATTCTACAAAAGAGCTGAAGTCTGGCCCTGCTAGCTTCCAAGGAGCAAATTGGTGGTATTTCTGAAAACAGATTTGTTTATTCTTCTGGCAGTCTATAATATACTATAATCAACATTCTTGGCAAAAAACATCATTCAAATATATCTATTCTTCTCCATTTTCCTTATTCATTATTCAGTTTTTATAAGCATGTGAGGTAATAGAAAATACTGTGATGTGGATCAGGCACACCAAAGTGCTCTAACTAAAATCTGTGCTGTTTTATGCTTTAAAGAGGTCATAAGCAACAGATTTTCTCAATGCATAAACTCCTTCGATGTCTTGACTGTTGTTTTCCTGGGTGTTGATTATGGATCCAAGTAAAATGAAATCATTGGCAATTTTACTATTTTCTCTGTCTATAATTTTGTTGTCCATTGTTCAAGCTGTGAGGTTATTTGTTTTCTTAACATTGAGCATGATCTTGTAATACTGAATGAAGGCTTTAGTCTTTGGTTATCATCAGTGAATGCTTCAATTATCTTTGTTTTCAATGAGCAAAATCTTGGCATTTGTGTATTATAGAATGTTAATAAGCTTTCCCCAAATCCCAATACTGGATTCATCTTTATATAGTACAATGTTTTAAAACATGCAATCAGCATACAAATTCAGTTAGCATGGTGGAATTATAAAGCCCTCTTGCACTCTTTCTTGATTTTATACCATTTGTATATCCTTGCTCTGTGGAAAAAAGATGAGGTGTTCTACTCCCATAAACAGTCTCAATATATTAAACCCAGAGGGTTGATTCTGCCTGGTGGTATAGGTTCGCTGTGAGTTGGCTTTGGCAAAATGGCCCTGAGTTTGGGTGGAGATCTGTCTGAAAGCCTTTTTGTTTATGCAGATGTTCTCCAAGCACAATTAAGTTCTGGTAGTTTCCATCTTCACAAATATTACCCATAGTTTGCTGTGGACCTTAGAGGTGAATGTCAATTCATCATGAGTAAATAACTTTGGATGATTTTCTGCATTCATTCAAGATCCAGCTGCTATAATCAGCAACAATATCCTTCCGTCCTTCCATGTTCTCTTCTGAAGCAGTGTGAATTTCTGGCAGTTCCCTCTCAATGTACTATTGCAAGATTTTCTCTAGCTAAAATTTCCCCCCATGTGATATTAATGATATTGTTATATACTTGTTTTTCACAATTTGTTGCATCAGCTGTGTGAGGAATAGGGGGCAGTCTTTCAAATTTACTGGCAAATATGACTGACTACCCCAGCACTCCATTAGGGGATTGAAATATTTCTATTTCTGGATCCATTTCATTACTCCAGTGACTTCAGTATTGCTTAGACTTTCTTAAAAACCTTTATCTCCCCCAATAAAATGATTTCAGTGAAAACAAAAACAAAAAACACTTTTGTTTCTAGATCATATGCTATCTCTTCTTTTTGGTTCTGTCATCCTGTATACTCCTTTGATCTTCTTCTGAGATTTCCTGCTTCATTCACCCTTTTTCCAATAGAATCCTTCAATAGTGCAACCTATTTTTTTCCTTCAAATCTTTCAGTTTGAGAAATATTGATCATCTTCCTTTCTGGTGTTCTAACTCGAGGTGTTTACACACTTGATCACAGTAACTGGACTCCCACTGCACTTTGACATATTCTTTTTCCAGTCACTTTCGGTTTTCTAAGGTAATGAGCAAGTTTCAGGACCTTCTCAGACCTCACTTTTAGCCGCTTTTATTTCTGTCTTCCTAATGATTTTCTACTTTCTTCATGTGTGTTATTTTTGTTTGACTTATCCAGCAACTCTTATAAAATTCTGTCATTTATAAATGCATCAAATATTTCTTGAAATGTTTTCTAAATTTACATAGTTAATAATGATGGTTGTGTTTGTGCTCTTACTTTTCTTCAATTCCAACCTAAACTTACATATAAGAAATTGATATTCCGTTCCATGATTGGCCCTTGACCTCATTTTGATTGATAATACTGAGTTTCTCTGTCTCTTCCCATAGATACTGCCAATTTGATTACTGTGTATTTAATCTAGTGAGGTCCATGTATAGAGTATCTGTTTTTGTTGCTTAAAAACAGTATTTGCAGTTAAGAAGCCATTGGTCTTGCAAAATTCAATTATGTGATCTCTGACTTCATTTCTATCACCAAGGCTATATTTTGTGAGTTACTGAGACTTCCTTTTAGTTTACACCTTTCACATTCCAATTGCCAACAATTACCAATGTATATAGATTGAGTGATCAATTTCACTCTGGTGATTTTTTTTGTTTGTATGTTTGTTTTGGGGGCATCACTGCCCTCTGATGGTCATGGGAGCTCCCCAGCGCTGCTCCTGAGAGCCACCGTTGGATTTGAACCACCAGGCCCGCAGGTCGCAGTCCCACACTCAACCACTTAAGCCACTGGGGCTCAGCCCAACTCTGTGATGTTAGTAGAAGTCCTTGCTTTCTTTATCATTGATTTTAGAGGATGGCGCATGCATTTGATTAATGGTTGTATTAGTTGATTTTCCTGATAAGCATATGAGTAATGGCTTATCACATACAATGCTGAACTTTAAAAAGGATTGTGAAATATTCAGTTTGATGAAGAATGTAAATATCTTAACCTTGAAGAAAAACTAAACAAACCTGTGTCAGAAGACGTACAGTCAAAATGCTACCACATAAATGGAAACACTTTGCCTCATGTACTATGAACAGGTTATCTAAAAAGACTAGTTCCTAGAAAATGATATCATTCCTGGTAAAGTAGAGAACTAGTGAATAGGAAGATACTGGATGAGATAGATTGACAGACTTATCACAAAAATCAGCTCAAACGAAATGATTTTGAGGACCATGGATTGGAAGTGTTTTATTTTCTTGTACATAGAGTCAAAGAAAACACCGTTGTGACACCTAATAACAAGATCTTGTTTGAAGCAAGTGGGGAAGAGTAGATCATGTGGAAGTAGTAAAAATAAATGAAGATTACATAGATTTGTTAAACAATTATTCAAAGAACTAAGTAAAATTATCTAGAAAAATATGTGATTATTAGATAAGTCAAAGAAAAAAATTAAATGAAAACTTTTCTATATGCACATATACATCTTAGAATATTTTAGAGAGTAAGAGAAATTAACGATGATTTTTTGGTAAGGAGTCCTGAGGAGCCCTGATGGCATAATGGCTTATATTTCGATATGCTAACCACAACCACTGTAGGTCAAGCTTACCAGCAGTCCTTTAGAAGAAAGATGAGTTTTACTACTCCATTTGGGAATATCTAAAACAGATCAAGATTGAGCTATAACCTGATGCAGCAACCCCCCTTCTGGGTATATACCCAGAAGAAAGAAATAAATCCATGGCCAGTCATCTGTGCTCAAATGTTCATCATGGCACAGTTAGGAACAACCCAAATTTCCATCAACAGATAAATGGATCAAAAAACTGTGATACATACATACGACACATCTCTAAAAAGCAGAAGGAATGCATGAAGCACATTATCTCAAGGGAAGAACTGGAGGAAATCATGCTAAATGAAGTAAATCAAGCACAGAAGGACAAGTATGGCATGAGTCCATGGAAGTAAGTTTTAAAAACAAAACAAAATGGGGCAACAGGAAAAAGCTTCTATATACATCTATCCCTGGCATGAGGTTCAGCAACTATGGCAGGGTCCCAATCCAATCCAAGGGTACATATGGCGGTCAACTAAATAAGAGGGGAAAAGAAAGAGAAAAAAAGACAGGGGTAGGGGGCGATCAGGGCACTAATCCATCCAAAGAGAGGGAACTCCTTGTATCTCCACAGGAGAGGGAGAGAGAGAGCAGGCTCCAACCCAACATACCAAGACATGAATACAACATACCAGCATGTACCAGGACACCAACAGATACGTCTGTGGGGCCCTAATACAAAATATGTAGACACCCCCTCACCCCACCCTCCCCCCTCCACACACTTGGCGAATCCTCAGAAGAATGCTTTTCAGAGGACAGCTCTGGGGCTACAGCTTAGGGAGAAGGTTGCATCATATTAAAACACACAAGAAAAAAAAAGGGATAGAGAGGGTGGAGGGGACATTCAGGCCCACCAAGCCTCAAGGATGATGTTCCTCTCAGAGCAGACAACACACAGGGAAGACAGTAGGGCTGGCCCCACTACCATGGGAAATGGGGTTCCTCACTGAACCATAACACTGTGGGGTATAGTACTAGAGACACAGTGTGAGAATAGTGCACCATCTGACCTCATCACACTGGGGCAAGGCACAGAGGGCCTGCAGCAGAGCAGCAGGGAAATCAGAGTGATGAAATACCCAGGGAATGCCAAAAATAGACTTTGGAGACAGAGTGTGACCCCCATCACACTTGACTAGAAAACAGCAATAAAAGCCAACAAATTGACTGTGAACTATTTATAGACTTTTCTATTTTTGGCAGTGGTCTTTTTCCTTTTGTTATTATTATTTTGTTTTAATTTTTTGTTGTTTATATTGTTTTGCTGTTTTTGATATCCTTATTTGGCTTTTTCTTGATTTTTGCACTTATTAATGTATCTCTGCATCCATTCTGTAAGATAGTAAGGATAAATAATTGGGAGATGAAAAAACATGACTAGGCTGAGACCCGGTGGCATAGTGGTTGAGTGTGGGACTGCGGCCCACAGGCTTGGGGTTCAAATTCAGCTGCGGCTTTCTAGGAGCAAGGCTTGGTAGCTCCCATAACCATCAAAGGGCAGTGATGCTCCTCCTCCCAAAAAAGAAAGAAAAAACAGGACAAGTGATTTGGATGTGGGGGAGATACATAAGAAGGAGATGGGAGAAAGGAAAGGGTGGGGTAACCAACCCCAAAACTAGGGAACAACAAGTGAACTACAATCAATGGAAGAAAGGTTATAGGATACCTAGTGGGACTTAATCGAGGACAATGGAATAGCGAGGAATTACTAAACCCAAATAAAGGTTGATCATGATGGTGAGAGAAGAGGAAAGTAAAAGGAAACAGATGAAAAAAACCAGAAGGCAAAGGACATTTATAGAAACATAAATACAGACATGTACATATGTAAATATATCCATATACAAATATATCTGTAATAATATGTTAAGAATTAAGGTTGCAGTTTGGTCATTGGACCTTGACTCAAGTACTCCTTTAACACGAGAACATTTTGTTCTAACACTTCGTCATTCTGTGATGCTCACCTTCTCAACACTATTGCTGAAGACAACATGGTTGCATAAGTGAATGTGGTGAATAAGGGTTATGGTCCTCAGCTATTAAAAGATATAGTATCTGGGATCATAAATGAGGATTATGGGAGCGTCGGGGAAAAAGAAAGAATCAGTACAAGGATCAAAATAGAACCCCCTCCCAGGGGGAAGAATAATGGAAAATTTGGTGAGGGATTACAGAGGACAATGTAAAACACAGAAATAGTAATCTATAACTTATCAAGGGTTCATGAGGTAGGGAGGGTAGGGGATTGGAGGGGAATGAAATGGGGAGCTATCAGGAGCTCAAGTGGGTAGAAAATGATATGAAAATGATGATGGCAGCATATGTGCAAATATGCTTGACATACTAAATGAATGCATGGATTGTGATAAGAGATGCAAGAAACCCCCATAAATGTACTTTTTTAAAAAAGAATTAATTTCAGAAACCCACAGAGGCAGTTCAACTCTATCTTATAATATTGCCAAGAGTCATTGTGGTAGTAACATAACTTCATGTCAATTTGTAAATAGGAATAGGTGTGGCATCTAGCCTGTCAATCATGTCATGGCCTGGTGATGCGTCTTTATTGGTGCAGGACGCATACTTTGCATGAGTATTCTAGGAACTTCCTATTTTTCTCCTGATAAATGGAGCACACTCACTTTGAAACACTGGAGTTGCTATTTCTCTTCACTTTGAGCTGTGCCACATCAACTAATGAAGGTCCTCCAGATTAGATTTATTTCCTTTTGGTAAAAAGACAATAGAGATCTATGTTTTATGGGCTTGGGATATACAGTAAATTCTAACTCCAACATAAAAGCAATTACTTATTACATCATAGCCCTGCTCAATACTCACCCTCAGGAAAGGAGTACAGAAGATATGGATGTTATGCAAAATGTGATAAAAAATTAGATGGCTCCCACTATTAGATAAAATAGCATGTGGGGTCTTACAGGTTTTCTCAACTAAGCAGCCATCTAACGCAGATGTCGACGAAGCCCGCATGGAAGAAGCACATCAATATCAGCCACTGAAGAATTGTAAATCATCTAATCTGAAACCAAAAGAGGAAACAGTATCAGAGCCTAAATTGTGAGAATCTGGTTTACAGAAGCCTATGGTTGACAGTGAGAGCCCCAATACATTGTGGGAACTGCATAGGAAATAAGCCTCCAGTGATGTCCCTCTAGCCAGAATAGAGAAATGAGAGGAAAGTGGTTACAAAACAGAGTGCATTGGAGATATGACTATAGAAGATCAAAGTGATAAATCTGACTTGAATTGTTAAAATCTTGTCAGTTGATCCTTCATCTCCACTCCATCTGATATACATTAGTTCTGATCTGGTTTTCAATATTTTTGTATTGTTTTGTTTTTTGTTTGTTCAAATTGGGGTTTATCTCAGATGTGTCATGTTGTCTGGGGTGATCCTCTTGAATTTCTGTAGACATTTTTCTGTTTTTCATTATATGAAACACAGGATTGATGAACCTATAGGTACAGCAAGTCAAATAATATTTACTGGGAAGATAGTAGAAGGAGCAGATGTTAAGGAATCCAAGAAGAAAAAGAATTCTTTATAATAATTATGGTAGCAATTGTACAATACTAGATGTGATTGAAATATGGAGTGATATGATATATATGTATGTATATATATATATATATACGCTACAAAAATAAAAAAATAAAAAAGACAATAGGGAGATTGAATGAGAATACAAGGGAGCAGAAGTATTTGGTGTTGCAGAGAAGTTCTCTCCAATACTATCATGTGATAATAAAATAATATAAATATTATATATAATATATAAATATATAAAAAGATAAATAAATAGATTTTTTCTTGGAAAATAGGTTAATTTTATTTATCATATTGTATTTTAATATTTAATGTACTGAGTTTATTTTACTTAAATGTTTTAGGGGATATTACTATAATCCAGTGCTGTGTTAAAAGTCCTGACAAAATAAAATTTTAAGTGTAATTTTTGGCCTCAGAACCTATTATTTTCCATTATTTCTTTTTTTCCAATTATTTTATTGGGGGTTCTTATAGCTCTTATAACATTCAATACATCATTTGCATCAAGCACACTTGTATACATATTGCCATATTCATTTCGAAATATTTTCCACTTGAACTCTTGGTATAAGCTCCTCCTTCTCACTCCCTTCTTTTTTTTAATGACTCATTATATTGGGGGTTCATACAACTCCCATCATAATCCATACAAACGTCAGATGTATGCAGGCCACATTTACACAACTTATTGCCATTATCACTCTCAAAACATCCTCCCTCCATCCAGGCCCCCCGTATCAACTCCCTATATTTTCCTTGCTCTGCACCCCCCTCCCCCTGAACCCTTAGTAATTTACAAATTGTTATTATTTTC